>OX463851.1:32414785-32592141 GCA_949825065.1 Odontocerum albicorne
GTGCTTAAATTGCGGGTCACGACAAGTCATGTTCGAAAAATATATTTTGCTAGTGATATCTCGTGAACGAAATACAAACTACATATATAATTGGCAAAACAGGATAATTAAAATTGTTGTATATTAGCTGTCGTATTTTTTCTCAAGAAACCGCGTCATCTTTCATGAATTTGAAATTTGATACCCTTGGCAGTGAAACTCAATACTTTTGTCCATTGTAATGTTCCGCTACATAAAGGTTCCTGTTATGAACGATACCACATACTTATAAACTATTAGTTAGTTACATAAGAGTTTTTTTTTAACTGATTTACATTACATGATTTTTTCCTATAAGTAAAACTAATGATAGTAACATTTTTAATTAAATGTTTTAAGGCAATTTTTATTTGTATTTTGGTGTACAAGAAAATAATCTATGGATACCCGTGAGTACAAATAAAGAAAAAACTTTTAAATCCTATAAAAACTAAAAGTTATGCAAATTTTAGCAAGTACCTAGAGTAAGCGGCGATATAGCGAAAAAAAGGCCCACTTCCAGCCCTGAATGACTGTCACGTAACTACTCGCAATATGTTTATTACTCACCTCTTCCATTTTCTTCTTATTCTCCTTTAGCTCCGACTCATGGATGATGAACTCAAGCACTCTCCTTGCTTTGTCCCATTTTTGATATTCTTTCAACTCTTCTTTTTCTTCCTCTAGTGTCTTTAATCTTTCCTCAATGGTTTTTAAAAATTCATTTATTTTCTCAACCTGTAAATAAAATATAAATGAGTTATTCATAATAAAATAAGATAAAATTAAATATACGGGAGAGGGGTTTTGAATTAAAAAGTTTGCAGCTTGACTAAAAAAAAAAACATGACTTTTATGTTTATTTTCCTCTAACTTCCTCACTTTTTCCATCCCGATCACAAAGCTATTTAAAAAAAATGTATGTTGATGCCTTGCAAATAGATGTTGGCAGCAAACTCAGCCTATTAATTTGATCAAAATCTCTGTCCACCTATCAGGTTTGGGAAGAGGTGGGTATCAGAAGGGACCAAATCCTGGGAATATGGAGGATACGGAAGCAATTTGAAACCAGATTTTAGAATATCAGTCATTGATTACGCCAATGTGTAAACACAGACTGGTGGAACAAGTCTGAGATAATATCCAGCCTTTTACTTTTATTTTTTCTCACAAGTGGAGTAGGAAGCCAATGTAATATTTATTGTTTAGCTAAGCTAAGTAAATCTGTCATAATGACTCCTATTCATGAAAAAATAAGCGGTCCTTTTTAAGAATTCGCTTCATTGAGAGATTAACACTCTGGAAAGAGTCAGGCGAATATGCTTGTGTTTAACTGTTAAAAGTTTAGGTACCCTGAACCTTCGATCTTTGATCATCCAGTATCATACACATATTTTGTCCAAGTTTTTCTGATTGGTGGACGTTGAAGGTCTTCCACTATGAGGATCATTTTCAATGCTCTCCCAAATTTGAATTCAGCTGCTCACTTTTTAACAGTTATGTAAACGAATTTTGTAACATGAAAATTGTATAATTTTTAGGTAAGAATACAGAGAAATTACACAAACCTTGCCAACAGTTTCTTTTAGAATAGCCATGGATTCCTCTCTCCTCTCATCGTATACCCTGGTACCTGCTACTTCTCGCAAAAGCTTTAACCTCTGAGAATCAGGAGCTGTAGCCATTTGATTAATCTGAAATAGAGATTTTATGCAACTTTTAGTCTCCATTTTATACAAACACACTTAAAAATACTTAACAGGTGTAAAATTTACTATTATTTCACAAGTATTCCATTCTTCATAATCTCAGAATTAGATTGTTGTAAATAAAATACATTAGGTTGAAAACCAACATGACAAAATGATTCACATTTTCCCCAATTTAAGTGAATCATTATTTGAGAGAAATATTTTATCATCATTAGAACTTTACTTTAAGTTACAAAACCTTTGTTGGTACATGGCTATTTCAGGTTTAAAAAAAATTCTAGTATTATTTTACTATCAATCATAAAATAAAGAGACATTTTTTCTAATTTTTTGGCACTAAATAATTATGCATCAATAAAAGTGTTCATATAATAAACCACCTAAATAAATTGGTTGTTGAATAATTACTTTGAAAATCACAGCGGTTCTAAAAAATTGCTTATAATTAAAATTCTTAAATAATAAAAAGGCGAGAAAAGGTATAATTCGTTGTCATATATACATTTAAAAAACCCCTATCAGTATTGTTAGGCCACTCCGAGCTCATTTGTTTTTAATTTATTTAAAGAAATTCGGAAAACAATGGTAATGGGCGTTTTAAAAACCAAGTAAAAAAAAAATTTAACACTTATAAGCATTTTCAGTACAGAATGCTAGACTTCCAATCTAGGGATTTGAAGAATGAACACTTATAAGCATTTTCAGTACAGAATGCTAGACTTCCAACCTAGAGATTTGAAGAATGAACACTTATAAGCATTTTCAGTACAGAATGCTAGACTTCCAACCTAGGGATTTGAAGAATGAACACTTATAAGCATTTTCAGTACAGAATGCTAGATTTCCAACCTAAGGATTTGAAGAATGAACACTTATAAGCATTTTCAGTACAGAATGCTAGACTTCCAACCTAGGGATTTGAAGAATGATGCTTAGTGAAATCTAAAAAAGAAAATTTTTTCAGTCTGGTTTATCACAGCTTCCTGTTTGGTCGGAATAAATTACCCGCATGGTTGTACTTGTATACATAGATAATGTAATATATAAAATATGTGGCTGGATTTCCATATGACTGTGAATGATTTGCTTTAACACGTTCACTGCGTATAAAATGTCATACAGAGATGCTGAAAATTCGCGAATTTTTGAAAACCCATAACTTTGTTAAAAATCAAATTCTACTTTCTATTGAAACATCATATACAAGTGTATTCCTTCGTGTCTTCAAAACACATGAAACCGGCGACGAATCCTTATCGGGAGACTTTTATGAGTGCACATTCAAGGCTATTTTGTATGGACACGGGAGCCGTGTTCGACGCAGTGAACGTGTTAAGGTCGTCCATAATCTGATCATATCATTCCTGGAGTATATATGATAGGGCGTACATATATTTTTTTTATGGTGTGTCAACTAAGATTAAGTTGATCAATGGTTGAAGTTCGCAGAAGCAAGCTAGTGGTATGACTGCGGTCAAGTGGGCATTTGGCTTACTTATGTATGTGAAAATAACATTAATACACAATTGGTAAAGTTTTGAATAAAAACTGTTTTTGTTTCGACAAATATTTAGATCTATATAAATTATTTGGATGAATTAATTGTGTAATTTCGTTACCTTTCCCTGCTTTACTATATAATAAGGGTTTGAATTGGAGAGACCAGCACTTTCCAGAAGGTTTAGGACTTCAGTTCTAGGGACTATTTTCTTATTTAAGAAAAACTGGTCCTTTTTTGAGCCAATCACACGCCTTAAATATATTTCATCTCGGTCAATCTGAAATAACAAACATTTATGGATAAAGAATACCATTTTTATAATCTATATTCTGTTACTGTTGATATTTGCAATAGGATTTTTTTTCAGTTTAATTGCACATAAAAATATATAAATAATAATCATATAAAAATAATCTAGTACATAACTTAAGCCAAGTGTTCAAAACCATTGGTACAAGTTGTATGGATGTAGAAGAGATTAAGGATATGTCGAGATAGGAAAGTATGGCACACAGTCCTCTCTGCCTACCCTGATGAGAAATGGCGTGATAGTATGTATGTATGAGAATTGATAAAAAAAATAATGAGAATTTAAGAATTTTGTGGGCTGTTTGTTTTTGATTGAGCTCATCTTTTTTCCTCATGTTGGTGACTATCTGTGATGTACATTTTCAGCCACATTGGATGGGCAGTTTGTGTTTGACAGACAATTATTTACAATGCATTTTGACATATTTGCGATATTTCATTTTAAAAATGACAACAAAGATATTTTTTTTGAGATTTTAGTTCGAGTGAGGTTATCCGAAGAAAATAATCAGAATAGAGGCCAAACAACTCCTGGATGTTACGCCACGATAATGTACTCACATTTCACTACTAATTAGTGAATTTTTCACCAAACCAACAGTTGTGATGTCGCAGCCACCGTATTGGACCAGATATTTCCTGTTCCCGAAGATGCAGAGGACATTGAAAGGACAATGTTTTGCAGATAGGAAAAAATGTTGGCAAAAGTGTATCCTACAGGGACTATTTTGAAGGGGACAATATTAATACTTTTAATCCCAGCATATTTTGCATAAAATGTGCGAAAAATCCCGAGCATTATTCGGAAAAAGAACAGTAGTTTATATTTTATTTTTTATCTCAGTTAATATTTAGTTTTATCTCAGTTAATATGTAGTGGAGACCTCCCTATAAAGTGTAAAATAGTAAGTAATTTTCATATTTCATAAAAAAAAATTTTTTTTCATTCAACATAAAAACTTGTATGAAAAACTTTGAGGCCGATGATCGACCCCAGTGGGATTTTTCGCATACACCAGTTGGGGCTGATAATCCGCCCCGTGGGATTAAAAGGGTTAATGATCAAATAAATATTTTATGATAAAAATGAAAATTCTCCTTTACTTTTTTTTATCAAATCGTATAAAAGATTAAATAAAATTTAAAAAAGGAGTGCACTCGGTGCAGTCTCAAAGTCCTGCATCGGCCGCAATGTGCATTTTCAGATTGCATTCATGAAAATTACTGAATAAATGAGCGCATAATCTACACTCAATATATTGACTATTGTTTTCTTGATTTTATCTAAAAAAATTAAGGTAGTTAAGATTTCGATATATTGACCGTCTTTGAAGTCAACTGAGTAAGGCAAGGCAAGGCAATAATGTTAAAATAAAAATTTGGTCATGGCACATGGCATTACTCACAGGCACCCGGTTATCCGAGTTGTCAAATATAATCTCCACGTAGGCAGTGATGACACGGGGGCCCGTGCCCTCATGCAGCAAGGCCAGCCGTTGCTCTGGTCGCAGGTGGGAGAACTCATCGCTCAGCACAAACTGGATCGCTGCATTATTCAATCATTGTTATACTTCAGAAAGTGTAGGATGGATCCTGCGACGTTTTAAATGTCATGTCTCAAAGGGATGGGATAAAATCGTTTTTTTTTAACAAATCGAATAGTTTTTTTATAAATTGAAAAATTGTTTTTCTCTAAGCTGACGTTTTAATTCCTAATTTTCATTATACTGACTTTCTAATGTATTATATGATTTGTATCTATTTTTAAATAGGCCAAGGATCCACTATGAATTAATACTAATTACGAACATTTCATTTTAGGTATAAAAAAATCGAAAATCCAATTGTAGTATACCTCATCCCTAGCCAATGCAGACTAGCGTAGTGACAAACGTCACTAATTATTATTTGATTTTAACAAGCTGCCACATTTTTGCTAATTTGTAACGAGATGTATTAATTTGTCATTATTGTTAGTTTTATGTAACATAATGTATTTACCTAAATAACTTGCTATTTATTAGAATCATATTTACCTAAATAACTTGCTATTTATTAGATAAAATAATTAAAATTACTGAACATCGTTACAAGGTTGTATTGGGGCAAATTTGTGAACTGTCACAGGACCCGTGCTACAATTTCTGAAGTATAGAAATCAAACATTTGACTAATGTCCATATTAGATTGTGTTCATAAATAATGAATACATACATAGTCATTTAATATATTAACAGGTCACAAAGATAAAATATGAATGTAAAAGATAAATGAAAAGATCTGATATAACATTGAGCTATAGAAACTGCGTAACTAATTTGTCAATCGAAGGAGAAATTACTACCCATGAGACACCAAAAAATTTGATGCTATATTTTTTAAAGATACTAACACCCATAACTGATAAAGCTTCTCCATAAAAAATGTGTTATTTACACGGTGAAGCCACCCAGAGAAATTCCGTTAAACTTTTAGAAATAATGCCATATAGATTTCTAGGTTATCTTTGTAATGTATAGTAACTCAGTAGCTGATGTAAAAGTTATATATTGACTCAGTTACTAATGTAAAAGTAATAAATACCTTTAAATGTTCATCAATAATGAATGATGCATGGATTACACACATATCTTTGTCCTGCAGAGGGAAATTTGAAACTATAATAACCTGCCTTATAAAACTCCCGAGGGTTCATTTCCGTCTCAGAATAAGACTATATGCTGTATTTTTATTGTATTTCATATTTGTACTTAAGTCAGGATTAGTATACCAATTTGTGTGCATCCAGTAGAAGTCGTTTGGAAGAGCTTATGCTTATCAGTATAGTTGAAAAGCTTTTAGTATTTTACTCACCATAGAAGAAATTACTTTTCCCAGATCCGTTTCTGCCAACGACAACATTGTGTCGTTTGTCAAATGGTTCCACGACAATTTGTTCCCTATAACTCTTAAATCCCTGTATAATCACCTAAAAACACAAGACATTTCATAGTTTTATAAAAATCAGATATTTGTTTCAAATATAAGTACGACTGAAAATAAATTATTACCTGCTTGATATGCATTTTTATCTTTAATCACTCTCCGAATAACTTGAATACATAATATAATGAAAGATTTTCTTATGAAAATGACATTAACGTAAAGTCAACACAACATATATGTATAATGGCGTCAAATGGCACCCATAGACAGGCGTCATTTAGTTGGCGGGAAATTTATTTTACAAATAATTTGTGTTGGTACCTATTTGTTGTCTTTGACTAAAATATGAAAAAAATATTATTAGCTAAAAAAAACATAAAATAAATTCGTTAATACTCACGAAACTATTTTCGGTTTTAAATTATAAATTTAAAAAGTATGAAAAAGGCTTCTTCTTCTTTCGATTGCGTACTAGCTTTATTTTTGTTGGCTTTACTCATTTTTTTTGCTGATGATGTTTATAAAACAAGCAAAAAAATACGTCATACAAAGTTATTTAAATTTGTCTCAGATTTAAGATATCATTACAATTTTAATTTCAATGCGGTTTTTTGACTTGATGAAAAAGTAAATAATTTTTCGATAAGCGTCTATGAACTATTCGGAGTTTTGTACATTATTAAAAAAATCGCATTTGCACTCTCAATAGTAAATCCAGGAAGTTGTATTACTTTAGAACAGAAGTTCCCAACCCCGTGCCCGCGGGCACCATGGCGTCCGCGGAACGATTCGTATGTGCCCGCCACTATTCCACAGAGACAGAATTTTTTTTATAAACATTAATTATAAATGTGAATTATTTTTATTTATTTGTTAGAGTTTTAATTTTTTTGAGTGCCGAGGTTTATTAAATACGTTCGTATGTTTGCGATATTGTATGTATGAGTGGTTCCTTTGCTGACAGTACTTGTCGCAACTTGTCTAGTGGTGAGCCAGACTGCACTCTTCACTCTAGCCTGGAATGGGGAGTGCTATTTGCACATCACTCCTTGTACACGCAGAAAAACAGATTTTCTAACAAACGTGAGATTGTCTCAGCAATACAAGACTTACAGTTGTCAAATAACACCGTCACAAGAAGAATACATGCAATTTCAACAGACATACAAACTCAGTTAAAGACTGACTTGGAAATATGTGACTGGTTCTCGCTACAATTTGACGAGTCAACAGATATGTCAGACACCGCACAGTTAGCAGTTATGGTGAGAATGGTATTTAGTAACTTCACAGTAAAAGAGGATATGTTGCAAATATTACCTATGAAAGGACAGACAAGGGGTGAGGATATTTATAATACATTAAAAACATACGCCAAGTCAATAAATATGCCTTTGCACAAGCTGTCTGCGATAACCACCGATGGGGCACCAGCAATGGTTAGGTAAAAACAAAGGATTTATTGCCCTCTGCAAGAAGGATGAATCATTTTCAAACTTTATGTCCTGCCACTGTATTATCCACCAGGAAGCTCTGTGTTGTAAAATATTGCCATTTGAACACGTTATGAAAATATTTACAAAAATAATCAATTCTATTCGAGCAGCTCCTTTGCAACACCGACTTTTCAAGGCCCTGTTAGAAGATACTGAAGATAAAGAACATGATCTTATTCTGCATACTGAAGTACGTTGGCTCAGTAAAGGAAAGGTTCTTACAAGATTTGTGAGTTTAATTGAAGAAATAAAAACATTTATAAACGATAAAAAGGGAAATTATGATGAACTAGCTGACTCTCGCTGGCTGATTGATTTGGGATTTCTCACAGACATCATGGAAAAATTGAATTCTTTAAATTTGGAGTTGCAGGGGAAAGACAAAAACATAGCTGAAATGATAAGCTCTGTAAAGTCATTTAAAGCTAAATTGGATTTGTTGACATCACATCTGCAAATCAATTCTCTCGTGCATTTCCCACATATGAAGCAAATGCTAGGTAACAATGAATTAAACGGGTCATTGTTTATTAAGCATCTTCAAGTGTTAAAAAAAAAAGTTTTAAGAGAGATTTTTGCAGTTTACACATATTGAGCCAATTGTTTCCTTTTGTATCAATCCTTTTACTTGCCAAATAATTGTAATGGAAATGGCCGCATGTATTGCAGACTTTGTTCAAGGTAAGACAGAAGAACTAGAGTTAGAAATTTTGGACCTTAAGAATGATATTTTGCTAAAATCCTTAATATCAGAGGACTTTTGGAATACAGTGGGCAGAGAAAAGTTCCCATTTTTTAAAAAAGCGGCATATAAAATTGAATCATTTTTCGGTTCGATATATTTATGCGAATCATTGTTTTCAAACATGAACTGAATAAAATCAAGATATAGATCTCGACTCACCGATGAGCATCTTTCTGATTGTTTGCTAACAGGATTATCGTCATACTCTCCTAATTATGAGGCACTGGCCAATGATATGCAATGCCAAAGATCACATTGACATATTGATATTATATTTTTTTATAAAATGTTTTCTTTGTATTTGTGTTTTTTGTTTACGTTTTGTGAATACATTTCTCTATGTGTATGCAATTTGAATAATAATTTTATTATTTTGAAACATTTTTGTTTATTATTTATTAATAAATTATGAATATAAGAAAATAAACTATGGGAAAATGAGAAGTTATGAAAGGAGTTTGTCGATTAAAAATAGGTGGTGCCCGCCACCCTACCGATATTTTAGAATGTGCTCTAGAGTACAAAAAGGTTGGGAACCCCTGCTTTAGAAGAATCTTTTTAAATTAATAATTAAAATCAAATAAGAATTTTGTATAATATTGTATTTGTACTTAAAAATCCCTATATTTGAAATTCATAACTTATTCTAAAACCAGCGATGATATTAATTCATTTCATGTAAAAGGGCATCATTTTAAAATTTGAAAGGAGTTACAAAAAAATGTTCATTTTTAATAATTAAAATTGATACCAGTAAATCAATCTCATAAATAATATAAAGCGTTATCTATAAATTGATAGCCTAACAATTAGATTTTTTCTTCTACTTGAATGTCTGTGTTTTCCTATATATCAAGAACTATGCGCAACTATTGTAATAATTTAAAATATTTTATTTTTATCTTATTTAACAAAATAATATTCTCTTCATCTTCTTTAAAAATGACCGTAAACCAAACGTAAAATGGCCGTAAACAAAAATGGAAGGAGTATAAGACGAAGGACAAAACTAACACGGAGCTCATTTGAATGTTTGAATAAGTGTCAAAAACAATATCTCAATATCTTTGAAGCGAAAGGTCTACAAACAATATTTTCTCTCAGTACTTACAGATATGGACTCTCACAGCAAAAAAATACAAACTTCAGACCACACAGAGGAGCATAGAGAGATGTATGCTGGAATGTTAAAAGAGACCGTAAATAAAACTCCTGGATTCACAACAAAACAAAGATAGAATATGAAATAAAGGTGTCCAAGAAGATGAAAGGGAAATGGGCAGAGCGTGTATTCAGAATGTTAGATTCCTGGCATCCAAAATAATCCAATCCTAGAGATATAAAGAGGTCCATGAAAAGATCCAAGTACGCTGGATGGATGAAATCAGGAAGCATGGAAGCATTACATGGCACGAACGAGCACAACCGAATTGTTTGGAGTCGACTTGCGGATACCTTCATCCAGCAGTGGATCGACTCAGGTTGACAATGATCATGACGAATAACACGCCAGTGTTAACACTTGCCGTACGGTGATGGATAGCGAGTGATCATGACTTATATTTTATTTAATTTCTCGAAATATACTGCTTGCAGGGTCTTCATACTTTATGTATTCCTCATCGAAACCTCTATGATTTGAATGATGTAATTAGGAAACAAAACATTCATAGTTAATTCAACAGAAATTAATGATTTTAAATCGCGAATTGACGAAATGTCAAACACTCATTCTTTTTTGACAGTTCTTATAGCGCCCGTTCCAGGGGTCGTCACCAGTTTTATAATCCTGATTGTTATTTTTTATTTTTATCTGGTATGTTTTTTCTATTATCATTTTTTATCTGGTATGTTATATTGTACCATTACTCTTTTTATAATAAATGTACATTTTATTTATTATTTCATTTTCAAAAATATAATAATTGAGATGGCGGGAAATATCGACGGCGATGATAGCGATTTGGAATTTAAGGCGACAGGCAATAATATCAGAATCAGAAGATTTTGTCGAGGTACAGGATGAAGTATATTCTGATTTGGAGACGAGTGAAGAAGACGAAGAAATATTATTTACATCAAAACATGGATTCGAATGGAGTTCATTACGAGTACCACCTCAATCTTCGAGGCATCGGTCGGGTATCAAATATTCTCATCGAAGATTCTGGACTGAGAAATTCAAGTATAAATGTACATTCCATAAAAGATATGTGTTGTCTGTTTGTAAATTAAGAGGTGGTAAAAGTGATGTTTAAGAAACAAATCGTCATTTAAATCGAATTCATTCAGAAAAGAACCAACCAATATCAAAAGACGAGTTATATGAATTCATTGGAATATTGCTCGCACCTGGCAGAAATCGAACACGAAAGCTATCTTTGAGTGAATTGTGGATAAGTGAAAGTCCCTTTTGCCAGTCATTTTTCACAACAGCTCTGTCTCGAGATAGATTTATCTATATTTACAGTCATATTCGTTTTGATGATAAAGAAACCCGAGAAGAGAGATATCAGGGTTTTTTCAGATAAATTAGAACCAATTAAGTGGATTTCAAAAATGTTTATGGATATGTGCAAAAGCAATTATTCTCCATCTTCGAATATAACTGTAGATGAACGTTTGCCAAACTTTAGAGAGAATTGTTCATTTCGCGTGTACATGAAGTCTAAACTTGGTAAATATGGCATCAAAATCTGGGTTGCTGCCGACTGCGGCGGCATATGACGCATAACAAATTTACAGGCTTATTCTGGTATGATAAATAATCGTAGAGAGAGATAAATCAAGGTAACTGAGTAGTTATAGAAATGGTTCAACCGCAGTATGGCACGAACAGGAGGATAACCACAGGTATTTTTATTACCTCCATCAAATTAGCCGATAATCTTTTATTAAAAGGTTTAACTGTAACTGGCACGCTTCGAAAAAATAAAAGAGTAATCTCACTTGAATTTATACCGTCTAGAGAGAAAACAATCCATAGTAGCTGAAAATAAAATACTTGTTTCGTGTGTACCACAAAAAATAAAGCAGTATTATTATTATCCACTCAATTCAATGATGCAGAAATTGATTATTCAGAAAAACAAAAGCCACTATAGTAATTATACATCATTATAATAATACGAAAATTGGAGTAGATACGGGAGACCAAATTACTAGAGAGTACTCTTGCTCAAGGTCAACGAGAAGATGGCCTTTCCGTCTTTTTATGGAAATTATAGATATGGCTGCATTGAATGCATACCTCTTATGGATAGACAAATATCCAGAGTGGAAACAAAATAATTAATACCACCGAAAACATTTGACAAGAGAGTTAAGTTTGGAATTGGCAATGCCCAATATCTTAAAAAGGAAAAATAGCAACAACAAGATGCTTTTAATACAGTTTTAACATATTGTGGCGAGTCAATATCCGAAACATTAGTAAATAATACCCTGTTGGCACCCCGTGAGGTCCTCAAAAGAGGAAGTTGTGGGTTTTATTAAAAACATTCGAGAAAAAAAACCAGGCTATTCTGCAATATTTGTCAAACACCTGCGTGTTTAGTACGTAGAATATAGTAAAAAAAAAGTGGTTTCATGCCCCAATTGCGATAACTTTCTCCACAGGATTAAACTTTGATTATATTATATGATATGTTTGTCCTATTTTCAAATTTTCTGTAGTGTTTATATTTTCCAAATTGCATATATTTTATTGATTTGAATTTCGTGTTTGTTTATATATAATATAATTTTGAATTTCGTGTTTGTTTATACTATATAAATTTCTCGCCCTAAAACCTTGATTTTTGAATTTATATATTCATTTTATATTTTGTTTATATGTTATTTATTGTCTTTATTCGAATTATGGTTTTATTGCCAAAAAAATACACGCTACATTTTATTGTATAATTTTATGAAAAAAAATTAAAAGGCTGGAAATCTCTTATCACGCATGCGCATTCTGAATGTTGCGCAGACCGAACGACGCAGCGTAAAAATAATATTCTTATAGAAATGCCTTTCTGTTTTAGCTCTTATTTTATCATTTCTTACCTTTATTTTATATTATTCGACATTTTATTACATAATAAAATGATGTTTATAGCTAATAACAAAAAATGACCTAGCAGATTTTGCATAATTTTAATTTGAAACATACATGTTTAGTGTACCCTCAGTGTCCAACGCCGTTACTGGCGTAATTTTTTAGCACAGTAAGGGAAGTGTTAAAAGGTTGGAGACCTCTTTTCAGTCATGCGCATTCTGAACGTTGCGCAGACCGAACGACGCAGTGGGAAAATTATATTCGTATAGAAATGTCACTTCTCTGTTTCAACTATTATTTTATCATTTCTTACACTTATTTTATATTATTCGACATTTTATTACACAATAAAATGATGTTTATAGCTAATTAAAAAAAAAACTAATAGATTTTGCATAATTTTAATTTAAAACATACATTTTTAGTGTACCCTCAGTGTCCAACACCGTAACTGGCGTAATTTTTTAGCACAGTAAGGGAAGTGTTAAGTGATGATAAAGATATTCTCAACGACCTCAATAATTTTGTCGTGGAGTTTCTTCAAGTACCATAGACAAAATTTGACATATTAATCGATTTTGACATTTCGTAAAAATTGAGAAAAATAGTGATAAGTTGTCAATGTTTAACGGTGTGGACTTTTTTTTTTGTGAAAAGTAAAATATTTTTTTGTAATTGACATATATTCAAAATGGATCTTAATATAATTCTAGCTATAATAACACTGATATTATTAGTTGTTATGGGATTAGTTTTGCACAAATACCCATTCACAGTTAAACCAAGTAAGTATAGGAACAGGAACTCTTGCCAATATGTTTGATTTGTTCTTATCGAAAAATGCTTAGTTTTTGTGATTTGAAATTTGGTTTTATTCGTCTCTGTCGTCTTATAGGAAAATATTGTTTTTCATTAATTTTTCTGATTTAAAATCATACAAGTAACAACATTTTTATCATTCTATGATAGTTCTTATCAATAAAAAAGGAGTAGGTAGCAAAAATTAATGTCATTTTTTTTAAATGAAACTAGGACCAAGAAAAAAATTAAATTTTCTCCTTACTTCTGTAAATTTTTTATCGCCTCTTCTATAAAAATAGGAAGAGAAGTCATGGTGATATAAAAGTGTGAAAGGAGAAGTAAATGGGATATATGGGTGAGTAATAGAAGATAAGAGAACATTTTTAGGAATTCTACTATTCAGGTAATATTTTCTGGGATGACAGAAGAGTTACAAAAGATATCGAATAGCGTGTAGAGATATTAAACAAAGTCAATAGGGCACTAAAAATATATACTCGAACCAGACAGTATCAATCTCTGCAAGATAGTTCGTAACAATATTCTAGATCAATTTTGATGTATGGCAGTGAAATGTGGATATAGGAAAATATTTCAAGAAGCCAGATAAATGCTGTAAAAATGTGTA
This sequence comes from Odontocerum albicorne, assembly GCA_949825065.1. NCBI lineage: Eukaryota > Metazoa > Arthropoda > Insecta > Trichoptera > Odontoceridae > Odontocerum > Odontocerum albicorne. The sequence goes on from OX463851.1 coordinate 32,428,963, forward strand.
CACTGAGAATAATTCATGGGGCGACAATGTATGACAATACGGAATAAAGTGATTAGGAATTAATGTGAACTTAAGGTTGATATATTAAGTAAGATGAAGAAGAGCACTCTGAGAGGGTATGGGCATACATATATAACTAATTAATGAAGGATAATCAACAAATGTCTGAAAGAACATCAGACGGGACATAGCGAGATACAATGAGTCTCTTGTAAGAAATATTATCGCGGAATACGGAGGGACAAAAATACTCCATTCAAGACTGAGTGAAGGAAGGAAGCAAATCACTGCACTGCACTACACAGAGAAGATGGCTCGGAGAAAAACAACATGGCGGAAGTTTTGAAAACTACTGAACTATTTTATCAGAGATTATATTCCTCGCAAATCTTCGGAGAAAGCCAAGCAGCTCTTCGTCCCAGAATTATGAATGTAGGCTCAGAAGATGTCCCAGAAATCACACTAGAAGAGTTGCGACATGCCCTAAATAAAATGAAAAACAGAAAAGCTCTAGGCAATAAAACTGGGAGGAGAACCTTTGCAGAGACATGTTGTATGTCTTTTTAATAAGTGTCTGGAGGAAGGAAAAATACCGGAGAGTTGGAATAATGCCAATATTGTTCTCCTACATAAAAAAGGTGACCACAAGAGGCTGGAGAATTACAGACCGATTAGCTTATTTATTTAACACTTTTATTGCGATACAATCTGGCGGGCTTATTGCCAGGCGGCAATTTCTTCCAACCAACCAGACAAAAGTAAATGAAGCAAGTTACGTGGTCGCATAAATCATTCAAATGACTATCCATCCCCACGAAATCCATAAATATATACGTGAGAATATGCCCACGAACCCCACAAAGATGGACAATCACCCGAACATTATTTTTCATATAAAGTGAGATATCATCAATCAAAAGGAAAGGAAAGGATGGTGGAGAGCAAAGGAAAAGAAAAATCAGGAATGAAACACGTTATTTTACTGACTAGAAATTAAGAGTTTTTTCAGTCGCTTCTTAAAGCATGCCAAGGACGGAGCGAGTCTTATATTGGTTTGTAACTGATTCCAGAGTCTCACTGCATGGACAGTAATGGATGACGTAAAGAAAGAGGAGCGGTGAACTGGAAAGGCCAATAAACAATCTCTGTTTGAGCGTAGCGCTAATCCATGATTGGAGAGACGTTGAAAATTTTCGGCGAGATAAGAGGGTGCGGCAGGACAGTTAAGGATATTATACAATAGAGACAGTATGTGAATTTGGCGTCTATTTCTAACATTCAACCAGTTCAATGCCTTCTGGTATGAAGTTATATGATCGTACTTTCGTAGGTTGAAAATAAATCTTAGACACACATTTTGAAGACGCTGTAATTTGTCCAGCTGTTCCTCTGTAACATCCAAGTAACATACGTCCGCATAGTCCAGAATCGGAAAGAGCAGAGATTGTACGAGTAAAATTTTGGTTTTAGTTGGTAGGAATCTTTGCAACACTTTAAGTAAATGAAGGCTGAAGAAGATCCTTCGGCTTACCTCATTTATTTGATCTCGCCATGAGAGAGTGTTATCTATTAGCACTCCTAGGTTTTTAACAGTTTTATGTAATGGTATGATAGAGCCATCAAGTAATATTGGAGGAAGTAAGTCAGTGTTGAATTTACCGAGAAGCTGAGGGCTGCCAATGAGGATCGCTTGAGACTTCTTAGGATTTATGATCTATATCACAAATCTATAAACTTTTCACTAAAATCCTTACAAATAGACTCGCTAGTAAATTAGATTCATATCAACCACGAGAACAAACAGGATTTAGAAAAGGATATAGTACAAACGACCATCTCCAAATGCTAAAGAATGTTATTTAAAAGCATAGCGAATACAACATCCCATTAACATTCGCATTTATAGATTTCGAAAAAGCGTTTGATACAATAGAACATTGGGCTGTATTTGAAGGCCTTGAAAATTGTAGAGTTGACTATCGATACTCGCAGCTTCTTAAACACATTTATGGAAATGCTACTTCCACTATACAGTTCAAAAAATGTCTGAAAAAGTCAAAATACATAGAGGAGTTAGGCAAGGCGACACAATTTCACCAAAACTTTTCACCCTAGTGTTGGAGGATGTATTTAGGAAATTGGACTGGACCGACAGGGGCGTTAATATAAATGGGGAGTATTTGAGTGACTTGCGGTTTGCAGATGATATTGTACTCCTTGCTAATGACGAAAATGACATTGCTGAAATGCTCAATAACATTAGTAGGACTTCATCACAAGTGAACCTGAATATAAATTACAGCAAAACAAAGATCGTGAGCAACACAGGTCAGACAACACCTGTCACAGTTAAGGGAAAGACAATAGAGAAGGTTTCTTCTTATGTATATCTGGGACATACAACACGACTGGTTAGGGAGAATCAAAATGCTGAAATTGAGAGAAGACGAGGCCAAGCCTGGGCTGCATTTGGAAAGCTGTCCTTTATTCTAAAATCTCCAAAATACGCAAGACATCTTAAAAAATCCGTATTCGACTCCTGTGTCCTTCCTGTGCTAACATATGGGCTGGAAACATCGGAGCTGAATAAACAGATTATGCACAAGCTCATGGTGACGCAGATGGCCATGGAGAGAAGAATGTTAAATATCTCTCTGAGGGATAGGAGAACCAATGAATGGATAAGGCAGCAGACCAAAGTAGCTGATGTCGCCGAAAGAGTCGCCATTCAGAAATGGAAGTGGGCGGTATCACCTATACTCCTTTGTCTTCATGTATATGATGTGGTATCTTTTGTTTACATGTAATTGATGTGGTATCCTTTGTGTTCATGCAGTTGATGTGGTATCCTTTATATTAATGCAGTAGATGTGGTATCCTTTGTCTTCATGTATATGATGTGGTATCTTTTGTTTTCATGCAGTTGATGGGGTATCTTTTGTCTACATGCAATTGATGTGGTATTCTTTGTCTTCATGCAGTTGATGTGGTATTCTTTGTGTTCGTGAAGTTGATATGGTAGCCTTTGTTCTTATCTGTAAGCCTTTCCGATGTTTATTAAAGTGCTCTTAAATACATATCTAAGAGTATTCAGCATTTTTTTCATTTGATATGGCAAGATAAGATTCAATTTTAAGATGTCGTCATCCACTTTTGTTGGTCTTCCAGTTTCATGACATAATTTAATCACGATCATCTTTGAATTGTCGAAACCACTCTTTATTTAGTGTTTCCATAAATTCATCCCCAAAAGTTTTCCCACAATGATTCTTATTGTTTCTGCACATGAATGTCCAAGTGTTTGGTAAAGCACTGCACATGAATGTCCAAGTTTCAGCACATGAATGTCCAAGTTACACAGATTCAGTATCTCATGCCAATGCATATCACAGTCAACGAAATAGTTCTAGGGATATGCAGTTATTCGCATATGCACACTATGGTTTCCTCTGGTGGGCCCTCAAATTTTATGACAGTGACGGAAATATTATATTTAAAAAAGGAGCTGTAAAATGAATCAAAACTTTCATGGTCAGTCTGTTTGATTGCATTAAAATTATTTTAGAAATTCGTTTAATGCATTTCGTATTGATAGCTAAACATCAGTCTAATAATTTCTTCAACACCTAGTGAACTGCAATTTTTAGATGAAGGCATTTTGCTAGTTGAGAATATTTTATATATTTTAAATTTGTTATAAATAAAAAACATATTTTACTCTTCTTAAACTTCCTTTAGACTCAAGAGTCTGTTACTGCAGGATTGTCCTCCTGTGATGCTGAGCTTTAGCTATCTCTCCATCGTTTCGGGGGTCTCCCTGGTGGACGCCGTCCATCCGGCACCCCATACAGAGCTATGTATAGAATTCTTGTGAAATTCATTCTCTGTACATGTTGGTACCAGTATCGTCGACGTTGTCGTTTCCATCTGACCACATCTTGGACCTCACAGACCTCTTGGATTGTGGTGTTCCTTACACGATCACGCCAAGTCTTCCCAGCAATAGCGCGTAGAGTTCTCATTTCCGTTGTTCTTAGCATACTTTTTGTACTGACAGTGTCCGCCCTCGCTTCAATGCCATTAAAACTAAAAATAAAATCAATGACATTAAAACTAAAAATAAACATGTTTGCCAGACTTAATAATGTAGATATCTTCTCAAATATTAGATGTCGCATTATCAGTCTTAATAGTTTGGTGAATAGTAGACTTGTTATCCATTATTGGGTTTCCAGTTCTAAATCAGCTTTCAGACATCATGATAATTGGTGGAATTTAATGGAACTTATGAGTTGCCTTTTATTAATTCACAAACTATTGAGGTGATATTTTATTACAGTCTCTATTTCTAGTCTGGCAAACATGTTTATTTTTAGTCTAGTATTTCATTTGAGGTGATATTTTATTACAGTCTCTATTGGTTGATGTTAGTATTTCATTTGAGGTGATATTTTATTACAGTCTCTATTGGTTGATGTTGTTAGTATTTCATTTAATTAGTTTCAAATACTTTGTAGGTGAATAAATTTATGTTTAAATAGATTTCTAGAATAAAAAAGCATCAAAATCATTTAGGCCTCAGCCACACAGGAAGGAGCCTCGCTTGATGCTTAGAGCTATGTTGCGAGTTAGGCGACATATCCTAGCGAACCAACGTACCGCATACTATCGCAGTGGCCACACTGCACGCCACGTTGCATGATGATTAGTCATCGAGTGAATCTCCTAGCGAACAGACTTGTTGGTTAATTTACAAGATGGCGGAAGTTTTAATGACAGCTGTGAATAAAAGGGAGCCTTTGTGGAACCCATCGAGCAAATTATAGAAAAATGTACCTGTAATAAAGTCACTTTGGAATAAAGTTGCACAGAAAGTAAATAATAGTAAGTTTTAATGAAATTAGTTAGTTTTGAGAGTGACATTGTGTGTTGACTCAACCGCTCCCAACTGTCAAATGAATTTGTGCGTAGCACTTTGGTGTGGCCAGCCATGAAGTCACCTAGTATATGAGTCACGTAAAATCTAGCTTAGCACTTAACGAAGCATTTTGGTGTGGCCTGGGCCTTAGACCAAAAAAATGTATCATTGCCATCCTTTTCATAAATTTTATGTTGAAACTCACAGAAGGCTAAAAAAATAAGTTAAAATAAGATATAAATAAAGCATATTTGATTTCAAAACTTACGATTTTTTTTACTTTTTACTATAGCAGAAGTAAGAACAGAAGCAAGAAAAAAAGAAGTCCCTCAAGATGATCAAGTTGGAGGAAGGCAGCAAGTTGCAAGAAATCAGAGAGCTCGAATGAGAGCTAATGGTAACCAAATGATTTTTTATTTGTTATTCGATGCCATTGGTTGGATGCAGTTTAAATTGTTTTGTACCACTTTATTTAGGCATCTTCAGTTGTTCAATGCTGCTAATTGTAGTCTACATCAGTTCAATGCTGCTAACTGGGGGCTGCTTCAATTGTTCAATGCCACTTGCTGCTTAAAAAATTGCCTGGGGTTTCTCGCCATGCCCCATTGAACTTATCATCCTACTTCATTATTATGCCAATAAATAGATATATGTTTAAATATCATATACAGTATTGCTGGTGTTAGTGATGTGATGGAGGTTGACTTGTTATTTATTATTGACAACCTTAGTTTTTATTTACGGACATTTATAAGCTGCTTTTTATAAATTCTTAAAAGAGCGATCTTGATCTGTGCTATACAAGTCATAGATTTATTATTATTCATTTTTTTTTATTAATACATATAACTAGTTATTGGTAATTATAATGACGATGATTTACATATTTGTTAGTTAGACATTGTTCATCCCCAAGGTTACCTTAATGACTTCTCGAAAGAAAAAAAACAGTTTTTAAATACGTCTGAGAGCCCCCAAGTTCTCTTACAAGTGCAGTATCGCAGCTGACTGTTTCATTAAATAGATTCAACATTACAGAGAAAAAATACTGATTGAATTTGTTGTGATGCCTTAGTTGGTCACCAAGGGGATAGACCTCATAAGTTCAAAACTTGCGGATATCATGTGCCATTTCTATGAAGATCTTGAAGACAGTTAAATTATGGCTGAAAAAGAATATACTGCTTTCTTAAGAATTTATGTAGTATTGTGTTTTACTACACTTAATTTGTCTAGAGTAAAATCTTCCGGGTTTATTGCCATTAGGAGATCTCCTCTAAGCAACCAGAAAGGTGTTCAACTGGTGAAAACTAGATTGGAACCCTTGTTAAAAAATAATAAATAAAATAATACTAGTAAACAAAATGATTTTATCATTGAGTCTTTAAGCTACTTTTCTAAAACGTTTTGTGGTTGATAAAAGAAAATGCTATGTAACAATATATTAAAAAAAAAAATTATAAATATCTTTTTTATTTAACTATAGCTGCGCGACAGCGACAAGATGTTTTGCCTGAGGAGGAACAGCTTGATGAGTTAGAACAACGTGAACAACCTGGAAAGGAAATGTTCGCTGCTGATCCTAAAATAGGTGCAAAGAAGCGTGCTAAGCTTGAAGCCAAGGCCGAACGGAAAGCAGCAAGGGAGTCGGAAGAGCGACTTAGGTCGGAAATGAAAAGTATGGCAGCACAAAAAGATGAAGAAAAGAAGATACTTGAAGAAAAAGAAAAGGTAACCTTTTGTTCTTTCCAGTTAAAAATTCATTCTTTTATATGTTATCCAAAATTCTATCATTTGGAAGTATTTTTAATTCCTCTCAATTGGTAAGATTCATTTTACAATAGTTAAAAGCAAAAATTATAATTCAAATCTTTATTAGGCAGAAGAACTGAAGCGACTCGAAGAAGAAAGGAGAGAGATAGAAGAGAGAGAAAGGAGAGAACATGAAGAGTACATGAAGATGAAGGAAGCCTTTTTGGTCGAAGGAGAGGGATTCGATGAGGAGGGAGATAATGACGATGAGAAAAACTTGTTACAAGAATTTATTGACTACATTAAGGTAATTTATTCTTTTATAATAATATAAATTTGTTTAGATTATCTATTGTCACCCACCCGTTTAATATGTCTAAACCACCTAATCATGCTATTTTTCACCCTACATAATACATCAGTTTTTATCTCACATTCATCCTTAATAATTCCATATCTTACTCTTTCATACATCAAACACACCACATTCTTATCAGTGCATGTTGTACATGTATTTATTCAACTCTTTTCATTCATTTTCCAAATTCACATTTCACTCCCATACTTCAATATTGCCACTGATACCCTTTTGTGTGCCATTATTTTAGCAGATCTTGATTTGAATAACTTATTTTATTTTATGTAATGAAATTTTTTATTTTACTATACTTATTTTATACAGTGGTAAATATATTCTTATCGTTGTCAAAATTCTTTCAGTCAAACAAAGTTGTGATCATTGAAGATTTGTCTGGCTATTTCAAATTGAAGATGCAAGCTACCATTGACAGGATTAACACTCTTCAGGCTGAAGGAAGACTCACCGGCGTTCTCGATGATAGGGGAAAATTCATCTACATTTCACAAGAGGAGTTGGAAAATGTGGCCAAATTCATCAAACAGCGAGGCCGGGTATCCATTACAGACCTTGTTGAAAGCAGCAACCAATTAATTAACCTTGTACCCATGACTGTACAAAACTAATTTAATAAAATTATCATTTAAAATGTCTACATATTGGTTTTTATTTTTCCGTAACATTGTATTACTGTTATGTGATTGACACTTATTCTGTTTTTTCTTTCATGGAGAGAATCAACACTTTTATCAACATAAGATTAGAAATATAACGTTGTGCAGTTCAGTCATAAATATTTCATCGTTGCTTTAAAGTGTTCTTGGAAACATTCCCAGCCCCTATTCCTTGGCTCCTACACTCTCAATTGAAGAGATGAAGATATCTTTTTCACCAAAATGAGTATATTAAAGATCTACTAAGGCTCTAAAGCATCTGTTATCAAAAATGAGGATTATTCTTTCTTGGGCCTTAGTAACCTGCCAAGACTAGTGTCTGCCAAACTATGTGCCGCAAGAAGTCTCCGGGTGTGCCGCGAAGGAAGAAGCCTCAAAACTGTTAATTTTAAATAATGCCTATTCATTTAAATTTTCTTCAATTTTAAATAAATTCAACATCTACATATTCAAATAAATACTTGTTACGTTCGTACATAGTGGTCGACGCAACATCAATCCATTCGTAAGATTTGATGGTACACACCTGATATTAACAGAGGAGGAAGTTTTAATAGATCTAAAAAACGACCCTGTGCACATAGCCTCATTTTCTGAGCTAGAGTTGTCAGCATTTTGGATAACGCTTTGGAGTCAATATCCTCGATTGGCTACAACAGCAATTAAATCTCTGTTGCCGGTTGGATCGTCGTATCTTTGCGAATTTGGTTTTTCAGTGCTCGTGGAAATGAAATTAAAAAAAAAACGAGAGCGGTTACAGATGGTAGATGAGGAGTTAAATGTTTGTTTATCTAATTTAGAGCCGCGTTTTGACAGAATTCTTTCTAAAAATCAATTGCATCCTTCTCACTAATAAACTTATTACCACCTATGTACATATATGTTGATAAAATATTTAAAAAATTTGTTACCTACACTATGATTTCCTTTATTCATATTAATAAGATACATTTCCTTTTTTAAGGCATTTTTATTTGGTGTGCCGCGGAACAAATTCCATTCACCAGTGTGCCGTCAAGTAAAAAAGTTTGACATACACTAATCTAGAGCCATATAGGAAATTAGGCAAGATGCAGGCACTAAATAACCAACACTTTGTCTTCAGTGTCTGCACTGATCTAGAGCCATATAGGAAATTAGGCAAGATGCCAGCGCTAAATAACCAACACTTTGTCTTCAGTGTCTGCACTGATCTAGAGCCATATAGGAAATTAGGCAAGATGCCGGCGCTAAATAACCAACACTTTGTCTTCAGACTAAACTATACTTACGTCGTATCGTCGTTGTTGTGCGAAAAGCATTTTTACTTAAAAGGACTTTTTGATGCCATTTTACTTAAAATAAAAATATCTACACATGGAAAAAACATTTATGTCAAAAAGTTATATGGTTTTGCTGTTATGAAAATTTTCAACAATAAAGGATTAAGTCCAAAACAGGTGTCCGTATTTTTAATGTTTAGGTAATATGTTTTTTAAGTTACTCATTTTTTTGTAGTAATTCTTATAAATAAATCAATTGTCTTTAAATAACACCTGTTTGTATTTTATTTTATTAAAAATTTGATTTTACATCGCCTTCTGAAACTTAATTTGCATTTATCTCAAAACTCAATATTTGGACTTAAATGCTTTTCGCAGAACAACGACGATATGTATTACACAACAGGGCTTTTGGACAATACAAATTTTATTACGTATTAGAAAAACACAGCATGTTAAGATTTTGGTGAAATAAAATATTTTAGCTCGTACACATTTATTTATTTATATCAATTAAAAGTTATCACAAATGAAAAAAAACATGTTTTAGATGTTTAATTTTTATACAATGTATTGCTTTTTTCTCCTAATGTAGCTCAATGAATGATTTGGTCCATTAAGTAATGGTTTATATCAAATGATTCCATGTAAAACTATTATTATGCAATTTTTCTTTACTATCAATTTATTAAAGTACTATCGTTTGAATTTATATTAATGTGTAGTTCGTTAACTGATTTACATAAACTCTGGAGTAAAAAAAACAGTAACACTTTATAAATCTGCTCAACAAAAGTTGCAAAAGACTTCAATCACCTTAGAAGCTAAAAAAACTTACATTAAATTTTCTAAATTAATAGGATTTTAAATTTCAATTATCCACGAGGAATTGTCTACTTGGGTTTCCATTTAGACTCGCAATTGAGTAGAGCTATAGTTTAATCAAGACGCAATTGGGTTTGCTCACTTAATGGCATTGCATAAATGACTTGTTGTTATGATTGTTATCTGCATTTGTGCACAGTGAATAGACATAAAATCAATATACATTAAGGAATAACTTACTAAGCGCCATCACAACCGAAATTCAGGATACATAAGATTTGAAAGGGAATCTAAAATCCATCAACAAAAATCGAATTGTGACTGATTGGTCAGAATGACCATAAGAATATTAATAACCAACAACTATAATACAGTAAAACCTCGCTTAACAGAGTAGATACGTTGCAAGAAATTATTTAATTGTGAGGAAATAGTCAGAATATTCTTTGATTATGAAAATAATACATATATATTATACAATGAATAAAACAAAAATTTATTCTGAATGAAAAAATTGTTCTGCATTAAATTTAAAGCAAATAATTAAATTTTGAATAATGTTTCTAATGTTGACTGTTTACATTTTTAATTTTTTTCATCTAATAACTACGTTGTTCTGGCAGACAGTATTGACGACCTTCAAACGCTTATAGATAGAATTAATGAAGCCGGTGTGAGGCTGGGGCTGAACATGAATGGAAGTAAAACTAAGTTCATGGTGTTTGGCCAGCAGGAGCAAGTCTTACATTGGCAGGAGGCAAATCTCCTGGCTCCGCAATATACGTGATTGGACTGGCATAAGGGGCGTTGGGGATCTTTTTCGGGCTGCCGGGGACAAAGATATCTACTCTCAAGTGATATTCAACATTGGGGGGGACCTGACATGACACAGAAGAAGAAGAATAACTGCGTAAATGGATTAATTGCATTTAACACAGATCTCTTTATTATAATGTTTTTTTCTGTAAGTTTAGTTTATTTAAATAGTCATTATTCTTGTTATGAACACCTTTTTTATGTCTTCATCTTTCTCTCCCTTAAGAACAATGGTGGTTGGGTATTTCTTCAAGTTCTCAATTGATAGGTCTCCAGTTTCAGTGTTTAATAAATCAGTAATGTTTTCTGCATTAAGTTCTTGAAAACCAATTATGTGAACCATTTATACGATTGCATCAGTAACTTCTGGAATGTCAGTTTTTGGTTCTCCTGATACATCTATCCACATTCGGTGTCAAACATAATTAAATTATATGCTTAAAGCATTCCAGTTTGATTTTTTCCCACTGACATAAACTTTCAATTAGTTTTAAGTTAGCTTTATTGTTCTGAAACCTCATAGGAAAAGGATTCGTCAAGCGAGGAATTACTGTAAGTATATATATACACAGTGACTTCATTTTAATAATATATTTTTATCAACTTTTAAATATTGGGTTTTACTTCCTGCAACTCCATAATTATACTTATGATAAATTTTATTTTATAAAGTTCACCACTGAATTTTTACTATCACAACTTCATTTTTGAGCTCTTGGTTGGAGAAACTAAACATAAATTCTAATCTAATGGTCATGTGCAGGATGTGTGGTGAAGGAGGTGAGGTCTCTAGTGAAAATATTGATATGATTTGGAATGTATGATAATGATATTTTTCTCTGAGTTAATTGCTTTTTGGATTTCCAAATTTTCCAATAAGCTTGTTTTTTTTTATAATTTAACAATTTTGAATTTTTACATAATTTCTGTTACAGAAACTATGATTTATAAGGTGGTTGGCATATTCAGAATAATTATTATTGGATAAACTATGTTGGTGTTTTCTTACTCTGGTTTTAAAATATCTTAATGTCATTCCTACATACAATATATTCCATCACTGTCATTTAATGACTGTTCATATATAGTACACTTCTTTATTTAAATGTTTTCTTTCATGAATTATATATGTTAACTCAACGTTAATTTTATCATAAATATATTTCAGTTTTAATTGTTTGTCATGTGTGTATGTTTACTTGAATGGGATTGGAAACAGCTCAATTACCGCTAATATGACAATTTTATTGTTTAAATGAAAAATAATTTTGTTTGGGTAATAGGTATGCACAAAATTATTGATATATCAAATACCATCTATAGAAATATAATCAAATACTATATAAATAGATCTTCGCAGTTGCACGATAATTCTACCCCACTGAATATGATCTGTCATTATATAGATACAGAGAAATTAATCATATTTTTCAGCAATTTCACCCCCACTTGGTAAGAAGAATACAACCTCTTTTTTTTCCAAGTAGTTTGTATCAGTTGTCTGTAACAGGTAGGTATTCACTAATACTCCAGTATGCCTGTCCATAGGATTTCTTTCAGGTCTCGGAGCCATTGGGTTTATCCCCCACTGCTCTTAAAATAAACTATTATAATAGTCATAGATCACCTTTTAACTTGTTCAGCCACGGCTTCAAAGGATATGAAGTGAAAGGCTGCAGACCGACATAGATGGTGGCATCCATGTTCCTGATAGAATGTTTAGTGTGATTATGAGAATAGTGAAAATTCAACAATTTCTTTGAGTGTATACAATAAGCTTAACCAGGAGCTTACAAATCGATACCTGAGCTTGAAATTGGAAATGTGTATGGTTCCTGCTTCATCTTCTAAACTCTCCTCAAAATGGTGAGTATTTTGAGATGTGGATTTACAGACATATCCTCAAGATTTCCTGGATGGATCGTGTTACAAATGTGGAAGTGCTTGCATGCATGAATAGCATAAAAACGCTTAAAACTGTGAAGATTCGCATTATCTTGGTCAAAAACTGTAGTAAACAAGATAAAGGTCGCTATAATGGTGGCCAACTTCTAAGAGAAGAGAGTTTTTATTTATTTAGTTGGAAAATAATAAAATCATTGAATACCTTAAAGCTGCATTATTCTGATTTTGTTTGACCCTAAGGGTAGAGATACACTAAAAATATTTCAAAATGATCACCTTATCTAAACACATGTAAATATATATTTTTGACTTAGTTTAATAAATAATGATAACCCTGGTGCCCTTAGAGGGGAGACAAAATTTAACCCTTATCTTGACAAAGTTCAATTTATCCAAATATTAAAGTTTTTCTTTGCTGATTCCTTGTTATATGGCAAGTTATTAAGGAAAACTGAAGAAAAAATATCACAAATTTTCCTTATAGTTTTTTTTTATATGTAACACCCACGTTACATTGCCAAAATATAAATTTTTATAAAACACAAAAAGGGCTATAAAATGATTCTATAATCTAAAACAAAAACATTTACATAGCTGAATTATCAACAAATGAAATGGTTTGAATAATTTTTCTCTACATGTAGAGATTAATATATTTCGATTATTTACCCCAATTTACAAAACACACCCACGCTGTCCAGACATGTTGACCCGATGTCATTTGAAAGCATGTAGCGTTGTCAATATTTATCACCAGATGATACCACTGCACACAACACTGCATGTATAGTATTTGAATATGTTGCCATATTTGAAATTACGTTAGTTTCTGGTTTTTTTTTAAAACCCTAAATTAGTGTAACAATGTCATGATAAGGGTTACAATGTCATGATAAGGGTTAAAATTTGTTATTTTTAATTCAAAACTATACAAAAAGTTGTCAGTAAAAATTCTTATAAATATTACATGAAACAATTACTAAGAGTTTTATTAATTTTTATACAGTTTTGGGATAATACATTTTTTTTCTAAATTAGACAATAAGCAGAGTGAGGTCAGATTCCTGTGGTTGTTCCTGTCTATATGTGGTCATATTGCGAGCATAGGCTAAATCAGCTGCAGGCAGAATACCTATCAATCTGAATTGACAAATCTTCAAAAAATATATATAAATGTGTAAGTCTCCGCTTACTATTATGGACATGAGGGGTTACTGTTTACTAAACCTTGATTATTGATATCTAGCAGACTTAATATTTTACAGAAAATTGTCAAGATATTTCAAACTCATGTTCAGATAATATTGGATGTGAGATAAGAATTAGTGCTTATGAACTGATTGCCCTTAGACAAATTATTATTGTTTTTTTTTCGGCTTTTATCACGCAGGTTTTGCATTCATTTCATAAATTAAAAAATCTATTCAAGTAGTAATTTTTGCCATCCTATAAAAATCTAATTGACAATCCAAACAAATCAGACATCAAGCATAGACAAAGCAAAACTGGGCAAGCCTTTTTGTGTGCAAATGATAGAGAAAATGTATTATGGGCCATTGAATGCCCACAGGTTAAGTTTTTCTCATGCTTTAAACAACGCAATTTGTTGGACAAGTTTTGTCCAGGGGGTTTATTGCCTTACCTATGTTTGTTCTCGGTTGGAACAAAACGAAAAAAAAGCTATTTTAAGACACTTGTTACCAGTGTTAAAAAATCTCTGATGTATTAAATTTCAGTTAATGATCATTATATATTGAATCCACATAAATGATCTTTCTTTCGATAATAAGATTAATGGTTTCTTGTCCGTGAGATGCTTATAGAAAATGAAATAAATATTATTTAAATATATACAGTGATCTATCTTTAGTCGTGGCTTATGGTTTTACTGGTTCTGCTTTGAATTGATTACTGTCCAGAAAGTAAAGAACGATTGCGCACCACGCCCTGCACCGACTCCCCCCCCTCCCACCGTGAACGTATGCGCGCCAGCTAGCTCCTTCCCTCGCTTCAATGCGAGCCGAGTTTTGTTGCTTAACGGTCGTGCATCTTTGTTCTGTAACCTTTCAAAATGGCTGCGCCCATCGAAAATCCCGCCAAATGTGAAGTGCGTATTGTCATTCGTTTTCTGAATGCACAAAATGTTCAGCCTATCGAAATTTATGGGCAACTTTAAACACAGTACATGAATCTTTCCCACAAATTTCACGATCGCTCCTACATGAAATAGTGACAGAGCACCTTGGCTACAACAAAATGTGTGCTCGGAAAAGAAAAACCGAATCTCGACACCAGAAAAGTGATGGCAACAGTTTTTTGGGACCGAAAGGGTTTGATCCACGTGGAGTTTATACCAAGAAGACACACAATAAACTCAGAGGCCTATTGTGAAACTCTTCAACGACTTAGACGCGCTATCCAAAACAAGAGACGAGGAATGTTGTCGGAAAAGGTGGTTTTGATTCATGACAATGCGCGGCCTCATGCATCAGCACGAACACAGCGAGAACTTCAACGTCTTAAGTGGGAAATTTTTGGACATCCTTGTTACAGCCCTGATTTGGCACCAAGTGATTTTCACTTACTCCTGAAACTAAAGGAATTTTTGGGTGGAAAACAGTTCGCAAACGATGAAGATCTCAAACAAGAAGTGACATCCTGGCTCAAATCTTTGGCGGTAGAAGAGTATAACATCGGAATTGAAAAATTGGTTCTACGTTACAATAAGTGCCTTGACAGCTATGGCGACTACTTTGAAAAATAAAGTAAGGTACTGTGACTTTGTAAATAAAGTTTTGTGTTGATATCTTTCGTTTTTATTTAGTTATGCCAAAACATTCTTTATTTTCTGGACGACCCACGTATATCAATAATTTATTTCAGTTTGACTATTTATTCAACATTGTTGCGCAGGTTTGCAGGTGAAATTAATGATTGAATTGAATCATGATTCAAATCATTCTATGTATTGAGTCCATAAATCACTTACATATTTTATCAAAATTGATATTTTATTTTAATAATTGGGTGCTCAAATAAATTACACAGTTTTTTTTTCTTCCAAATTTCAGTTGTATATAAAAATGTTAGAGAAATAGTAAAATTAGTTCTGCATTTCAAGTGGATTATTTATAATATTTACATAAGTATTTGAATAAAAATTAAAATATTGGAAGACAAGAATGAATATTAATTGTGTGCATATTTATACTTTTCAACAAAATAACTTTTTGATGAATATCACAAATTGTCTGTACTACTTTGATGAATATCAATTGTCTGTACTAAAACTACACAACCTTTTCTTATAAAGAATACTTTCTTCAAAATCAAGATAAACATACAATTTAATTAACCTCAGTGAGATACAGGCAAAATCCTAGTTTACTGGAGATCGACAAATGAAAGGCGACAAACCCAGATTCATTAAAATAATGTATGTCCAAATTAAATTACCTGTTGTTTTTTCGCAAATTATGTATATTTCTGTCATGTGTAATAATAAACAAATAAAATAAATTTGCTTCGTTACTTTTTAGATATGTATTATGGATGAGACTATTATTTTAAAAGTTCGTTGTAAATGGTTTTTGTTTATTAAGTTTTAGTAGGATTATTTCAATTTGAAATAAAAAATAATATAGTACATATCCTTTAGCCAACATTTTTTAAATTATTAATTGGGAGTACATTAGTTCGGTCCGTTTCCAAAAGATGGCTCTGGCTGTTATGAATGGTTCATAGTGACAGGCGATTTTGGCAGTTTCAGAGAGGTTAGACATCTGCCAATAATATTCAGTTTATATTGCTTTGAGTTTCATGCAAAAAACAACAGACCGAACTAATTTGTACACCCAATATAAAGTTCCATGTTTATTTTCAAGATACACTAAATTTTAGTTAAAAAAAAACTATAAATGTTAAACAGAACTAAATATAAGATGATAATGTCCTTTTTCTTATATTTGTTTATTAGAAATATTTTTAAATACTACATTTATTTTTGAAATTGTATTTTTTTGGATATATAATAAATAAGAAACACCACAGTATATCACGTCCAACCTTGGATGAGATTGAAACATATTCAATACTACATTTAATTTCATTCTAAGGCTTCAGACCAAACAAAGTTATTCTTAAAATTGGAGTTTACCATTAGTAAATTGATTTACTCACAGTGTTATTCAATCTAAAGGTACATTTTTAATTTAAGTTTAAAATTGTTTGTTTTTAAAAAAATGTCTCTTAGAAATTACATAATCCTTAATAAATGAAGTTTTTAATTTATAGATGTTTATCAAAGTTGAAAATTTCATTATAAAGCATTATATATGCAAAAAAATCTCATGAATAATGTCAAAAGACATTCTTATTATTATGCTTTCAGTCAATTTTAAGATTAAATTGAATTTTTGGCACCAAATTAGGCCTTCATTTTTCCAACACAACCTGTATGAAATACTTATATCTAATATAACTAAGCTACTTACAAACATTTCAATAGATACTTTTATACATATTTTCAAGCTCATTATCTATTTTTTTATAATAAAAATAATATTTGGCATTTTATGCAAGTCTCCAACAATTAACTTTCTATGCAATTTATACTAAGATTGGCAGCACAGATAGAATATACCGGAGCACTTAAATGTTATGAATGTAAATACATTAAATGTTATAAATCTTATGAGAACACCATTATTTGTCAGAACCAAAATTTAATAAGTGAATTCAATCTAAGTTAATGAATTATAGTAAACAAAGACTTCCTTGCTCCATAAAGTTCCTCTTAATACAAATTTGTACTATTGTATGTAAAAAAGAATTAAGTAAAGAAGTGATTGTGATTATTGAATCCTTCTATCACAAGGGAGGTATTGTAGGTATACTAAAAATGCTCATTATATTAGATATTAAACAGTGCTATGTAAAGGTTTCTCATGCATTGCTGGGGACAGTCAGTCTTGAGTGTCATGGCATCTGCCATCATCATGCATGCTCAGGTCTATCTAATATGTTTTCCAGTCACTTTCTACCATCTATGCTACCTCACACGGCGGTTTTTAATAAAATACAAAATATAATTTTTTCAAGTATGTTTTTACTTTTCAGCCTGTGACAATTATTTGTTATTTCAATTTCATTTATCAGCGAATAAAAGAAACGCAAGCCAAAATGTGAAGCAGCCTTTACATAGCGAGGCTTGTTTTTAGTACCTAAAAGCAGACATAATACTTTTGAGCTATTTCAAAATTGGTGGAACTGTTTTTTTTATCTACAGATCCTATAGTTTAAGGGTAAATAGGTTATTTCAGCTAACCTGCTGTAAAGAGTGTGAAATGGTCTTTATTGTGATCTACTATAAACAAACATTAAATAAAATATTTTATAAAACAACGCTGGTCAAATAATGACATTTGTTTAATTCTATTTTTATCTCACTATTTTTACAAAAATCAAATAACACTTTATAATACTAACAGTTACTATAATAATTGAATTGTTCTTAATTACACTATCCAATGTGTAGTTTTTTTTATTATAGAATTAATATGTTGTCCGCAGTATATAACAATCCTTTCACTAGAAAATTTGAATACTGGATACATTTCAAAAATATTTAAAATGTAACTCATTATTTCAAAGGAATATCAATTTGAAAAATTCACTATAATACCTATTTCAATACTGCATTGTCTTTTTACTTTTTCTAAAACTGTAAAAAATAAAAAACAAAAGTAAAATAAAAATGGTATATTTAATAAATCATATTTTATAATAAAAAATAAAATAATATATTGACAATGTATGTGCATTCGTTTTTAAATGCCCAGTAAACAGAGACTGAAAAAGTTCGAACATCAATCAGACATATCTTCTATGTCTCCTTCCTCTTCACTCATTTCCTCAGCGCTAGTTTCATCTGGATCACACGATTGATTTAAACATTTTTCACAATTGCACGTGAACAAATAATTGGTTTGCAACTCCTGAAAATAAAAAAAGTTCAATAAAACAAACACTAGTCAAATTTCATTGATTTACTTGATTAAAATAGATAACTCAATCAAAAAGTTCAATAAAACAAACACTAGTAAAATTTCATTGATCTACTTGATTAAAATAGATAACTCATTCAAAAAGTTCAATAAAACAAACTCTAGTCAAATTTCATTGATCTACTTGATTAAAATAGATGACTCATTCAAAAAGTTCAATAAAACAAACTCTAGTCAAATTTCATTGATCTACTTGATTAAAATAGATAACTCATTCAAAATACTGAATGTTTATTATAAGTTGCGATCAAGTAGTTTTATGACAAGAGAATTAAGTAAGCTAAGCTATAATGCATTTTCTTTCAACCAACCAGACAAGAGTTAAATAAATAAATATTGGTTTATTGATAGCAACATGCAAATACTAACGTATCAATCAACAATTCCCGGGACTAACCAACAGATGGCGCCTTTAATAACAAATCCATACCATTCTCAGTTAGTACCAACCTTTAGAAGTTACGTGTCAAATTTTCATGACATTCCAACATTGTGTCATTGAGTTACAGTGGTTTTAGTGATGCTACTTTTGCTATTTTCAAAACAATGGAAAAAACCGAATTTCGTGTGTTGATAAAACATTACTTTTTAATGGGTAAAAATACCGTTCAAACTTAGCGATGGCTTGAAAAGTGTTATCCAGGCTCTGCTCCGTCGAAAACAACCATTTGTTGGTGGTATGCTGATTTCAAACGCGGTCGTAGAGACACAAATGATGCTGAACGCTCTGGTCGTCCAAATGAGGCTGTTACACCAGAAAACATTAAAAAACCCTCAAAATCATGATGGAAAATCGCAAAGTAAAGTTGCGTGAGATAGCTGACATCTTGAAGATATCATTTGGTAGTGTTTACACTATTTTGCATGAACATTTGGTCATGAAAAAGCTTTTTTCGAAATGGGTGCCGCGTTTGCTCACAATGGAACAGAAACAACAACGCATCGATGATTCAGAGCGCTGTTTGGCACTGTTTACGCGAAATTAACAGGAGGTTTTGCGTCGGTATGTGACAATGGATGAAATTTGGATCCACCACTTTACTCCGGAATCAAACCGGCAGTCAGCTGAGTGGAGAGCAGCCGGTAAAATTCGTCTGAAGCGACCAAAAACTCAGCATCTGCCGGGAAGGTTATGGCCTCTGTATTTTGGGATGAGCATGGCATAATATACATAGATCACCTTGAAAAGGGAAAAACCATCAATAGCGAATATTACATAGCGTTATTGGAGCTTTTGAAGGCAGAAATTGCAAAAAAAACCGGCCCCATATGAAGAAGAAAAAAGTTCTCTTTCATCAGGACAATGCACCGTGTCACAAGTCGATGGTAACGATCGCCAAATTGCATGAGTTGAACTTCGAATTGCTTCCGCACCCACCGTATTCTCCAGATTTGGCCCCCAGCGACCATTGGCTGTTCGCAGACCTCAAAAAGATGCTCCTGGGAAAAAGATTTGGCTCCAATGAAGAAGTGATTGCTGAAACTAACGCCTATTTTGAAACCAAAGATAAATCGTTTTACACGGCTGGAAGGCATAGAAAAGTTAGGAAAGCGTTGGAATTAATGTATCACTCTTGAAGGAGACTATGTTGATGAATAAAGAAGAATTTTGGCAAACAAATGTTGTTTTAGTAGTTAGTTCCGGGGCTTATTTATCGATGTCTTATATGTGCTATCCAATTTTATAGTTTAATATTTAGAAAGAAGGAAAATTAAAAGTCAGAGGAATAGTAGGAGCTGTATGAGGTGTATAGATATAGAAGAGGCGAAAGATGTGTGTCACAATAGGAAAGTCTGGCACTCTCCCCTTTCTGCCTACCCTGATAGGAAGATGGCATGATGGTATGTATGTAAAGAACGGTGAAACTTACTTTTTGTCTGGAATGCTTAGATCTTGACAACATGCACTCATCAAGGTAACTTATCAATATTTCTTCCCCAGCATTAATATCCGTAAGTGCTTTAAGTTGGAGACAATGATTCCCATGAGGGAATGATGCTTCGGAGTTGGGGACACAACTGTGGTTGCAAGTACTTTGCAACTCAAATAAACCTGAGCCCTCGGCATTAAGAAATGTACCTGATTCTGAAAAATATTAGAGCTGATAAATATTAGAGCTGATAAAAAATTTTGGTTTTTGTGTATGTTCAAATTAAAAAGAATTATATATCAATGACCATAATATAAATCTATAGAAATTAATCCTTTGTCAAGTTATTTTATTTATTGAACTGTGAAGAGTTGACATCATTGACTCAAAATAATTATTTGTTTCGTTATAAAGCCTCTGATTCAATATTTATATGAAGTGTCTTAAATATTTACCTTCTTCCATAAATTCATATAATTTATCAATAAAATCATCAAGTTTCTGCTTTTCATCATGAGGTAGTGGAAGATCAGCAATATTGTTGACCCACTGAGCCATGGGACTTGTACCGATTCCCTGTCCATTAGTTCCAATAAGGGCAACTAATGAGCAGAACCCATCAGGAGTAAAAAACTAAAAAAAAAAATTAAGACATAGTTAGAGTGATAATTTTATTAACTTCATACTTTTTGATTTTATTTGTATGGATAATTCAATACATTTTCCCAAAAACTCAAATCAATGGTGTTACAGCTTTGAGTGATCCTTGACCTGCTCGCACAACCTGGCTTAGGTTTTTCAACCCTTCTTCGACCACTGGGTTTGACCAAGAAAATGTTTTTTGATGGTTGCAATTCATCTATTAAAACAAACTTTTTCACAAATTGTACAGTGTTAGGCTACCCATATAATATATACAAAGGAAGTATATTATAGTATCATCACATATTAGAATTTTTCAAGTTTTCTACATTTACCTGTTGAACATATTCTCCTGATAAAGCTTTTGCACACATTTCTCTCAACATGTCCAGCTGACCGACAAATTTGTCTCCCAACAACTTGTGAACCAATTGGGCATCATCATTAACAGTTCTGTGGCAAAACTGTTTAAATTTGTTGCAGGTTAATTCTGGGTTTGGAGACTGGCTTATCACAGCAAGAATTCGAATCACAAGCATTATATTTGTGGTTTCAGGGGGATAGTGAATTTGCCTAAAAAATATACAAATTTAATATAGATTCATCAATAGGAATAAAATAATCATTAATGTTTTTTGTAATGTACATGTACTTAAGGCTTAAGATATTTTTTAAACTAACTTCACAAAAATTCTTTATAAGTTGAGTCAGATAATGTTAAAGATTGTTAAAAATGCTTGCATCAGCATACAGTACAAGTATTTTGCACACATATCTAAGAGAATTTCAATCAGTGGATCGCTAATAATGATAAAACAAATAGCAACATTTTAAGCGTGTTCGTCATTTTAACACGTTTATTTTGTTATTGCAAAAGTAATAATAACACATCGATCAATAAGTCCCGGGACTAACTACTAAAACAACATTTGTTTGCCAAAATTCTTCTTTATATATCAACATAGTCTCCTTCAAGAGCGATACATTCATTCCAACGCTGTCCTAACTTTTCTATGCCAGCCGTGTAGAACGATTTATATTTGGTTTCAAAATAGGCGTTAGTTTCAGCAATCACTTCTTCATTGGAACCAAATCTCTTTCCCTGGAGCACCTTATTGAGGTCTGCAAAAAGCCAATAGTCGCTGGGGGCCAAATCTGGAGAATATGGTGGGTGCGGAAGCAATTCGAAGTTCAACTCATGCAATTTGGCGATCGTTATCATCGACTTGTGACACGGTGCATTGTCCTGATGAAAGAGAACTTTTTTCTTCTTCATATGGAGCCGTTTTTTTGCAATTTCTGCCTTCAAAAGCTCCAATAACGCTATGTAATATTCGCTATTGATGGTTTTTCCCTTTTCAAGGTGATCGATGAATATTATTCCATGTGCATCCCAAAATACGGAGGCCATAACCTTCCCGGCAGACTGCTGAGTTTTTGGTTGCTTCGGACGACTTTCACCGGTTGCTCACTCAGCTGACTGCCGATTTGATTCCAGAGTATAGTGGTAGATCCAAGTTTCATCCATTGTCACTTACCGACGCAAAACCTCCTGTTTATTTCACGTAAACAGTGCCAAACAGCACTCTGAATCATCAATGCGATGTTGTTTTTGTTCCATTGTGAGCAAACGCGGCACCCATTTCGAAAAAAGCTTTTTCATGACCAAATGTTCATGCAAAATAGTGTAAACACTACCAAATGATATCTTCAGGATGTCAGCTATCTCACGCAACTTTACTTTGTGATTTTTCATCACGATTTTGAGTTTTTTCTGATGTAACAGCCTTATTTGGACGACCAGAGCGTTCAGCATCATTTGTGTCTGTACGACCGAGTTTGAAATCAGCATACCACCGACAAATGGTTGTTTTCGACGGAGCAGAGCCTGGATAACACTTTTCAAGCCATCGCTAAGTTTGAACGGTATTTTTTCCCATTAAAAAGCAATGTTTTATCAACACACGAAATTCGGTTTTTTCCATTGTTTTGAAAATAGCAAAAGTAGCATCACTAAAACCACTGTAACTCAATGACACAATGTCGGAATGTCATGAAAGTTTGACACGTAACTTCTTAAGGTTGGTACTAACTGAGAATGGTATGGATTTGTTATTAGAGGCGCCATCTGTTGGTTAGTCCCGGGACTTATTGATCAATGTGTTATTTAATGAATTGACAATCTCTGCTTTTTGTTAACATTCGTTTTCTCGAGTAACATTTACATTGGATTGATCATTGTTTGCCTCAAACTGTCAAGAGATATAGGGTGGCATATGCAGCTTAAAGATGCACTTGAAGACAACCCTTTTTGGGAAGGCTTATCAAAATTTGATTATACTATATATGAACACTACAGACATACACTACACTCCATCTAACGCCGATTGTGTCACTATCACTATCAGAAGATCTACAAAGGTTTCTTTGTAGTTCGTCTTCCTTTGGTAAGTTTTCTGTGGTTTTCTTACTTAATATGTTTTTCTAATCATATGCAGATGTGGGGAAGTTCCTAATCTAATGACCGTAGCTCATATATTTAATTTGTCCTCAGTAAGATACAGGTAAAAGCCTAGTTTACTGGGGACACGACAAATGAAAGACAACAAACCCAGATCCATTTTTATTGTGTTTACATTAAATTACTTGTTTTTTTTCACAAATTATGCATTTATAAAATTTCTAGTCATATATAAATTAAATTAAATAAAAATGGGTTCGAATTCCGAGTTAGAGCACCCTTGACGAGAATCTGCTCTCTATAAGGCTTTATATAAATTGTCCTTTGATTATTATTATTTTGTTAGTTATCTTACTTTATAATGTGCTTTTTCCAACAGGGAATAATATAACTAAAATTAAGAAAAATCAATCAATGCAAATAAAATGTATTGCTTAAGAGTAGTGTAAGAACAGGAAAAAAATTACTTACTTCCATGCTTCATTTAACTGAACCAATGGGTGCGACGAGTCCGTTCTGTCATGACAAAGGGTTTTATGGTAGGTGAGAAATGCTTTTTCTTTGCAACTCTGACAACAGTACTTGACTCCACAACCTTCGCAGTACATAATGTTCTCTAATTTTGTATTGCAACATTCTGGGTGTGGTAAAACTAAGTCAGGTTTGGATGCCAATCTTCTTACATTTTGTTCAGCGGTTTCCAAAGATCTGTAAAAAAGTGACAGAAAATTTATTTTTATAATCATGCGACCTGGCCTTTGCTGCCTACTTTAATTCATATCATCAACATCAGACGATGTCTATTCAGTGTATGACGGCCTCCTAATTCAATTCGATTTATCTACATCTCTGCCAGCATGCGCCTTCAAACTTCAGGATTTTGTTAATCCTAAGGGTTTTAAGGAGTCTTCTTCTATCATGAGGATAACATACCATTGGATGGCGGTGCTTGTTCACCATTGATTCCTCATCCTTGAAATATGACCATTCCATTGCCACTCAGTCCATTTGCTTGAAACTGAATGATTTTTTAAAATTAAATTTACATTTCAAGTAATTTGAATGTAAAATAAAAGGTAGGAAATTACTTTGATGACCTCCATAGTCTAGTTGGTAAGATGCGTGTCTTCTAACATAGAGGTTGCGGGTTTAATTCCCATTGGAGGTTGGATTATATTCTAAAAAGGATTTAAGTTTGTTTTTTACTCAAAGCTTCATAAACATTTTTCTGGTTGGTTGGAATAGATTGCTACATGGCAATAATTCCACAATGTTGTACTGTTTACAACAAAAGTGCATAAATGATACGCTTGGGCACTGCTATAGCTGCCAGACATGATTTGTTTACTAATAATTGGTTCGAGTCCCGAATTAAGTGGGCCCTGTGAGGAGAGTTTGCCCTCTAAATGGCGCTTTATAAAATTGTCCTTAAAATTTAAAATTAAATTAATTTAAGTTTCAATCTTATTATTAATTTTGGTACAGCTGGAGTGTTAACCCTTTTCACCCACCATGAAATGTTAAATGGTGGCATTGGAAATATTACTTTTTACTCAATGTTGCCATATCTGCACTATTTTTCCACTTTTGAGTTTAATTTACCGCGTGATGGTACAATTTTATGATTTTTTTAGACGGTGTATTTTTTCTCATTAACAAAACTGTATTAAATCGGCGTAAGTTTAGACTGGAAGAAAGCTGAACAATCAGTTTCATCTTTTACATTCAAGGACTATAAAATATTGTGATTTGTGTTCAAATAGAGAAATTCTGGGCGGGGACGCAAAACATATACATACTGTGACATTATCCCAGGAAGCCTGAGATGCAACTTGCAGATTATTTCCTCAAATATCACACATTAAAAAAGTATAAGTATTTATTTTAATTATCTTTCATATTTGTGTATGTATTTCATTTGCAAAATATTGATGAAGTGTCAAAAATACAAAAATGACTTTAATTTTTATTTCCCAACAAATTTTAAAGTAAAGCAATGCAAATAATTTTACTAATAAAATATATATTTTAATTCAAATTGCTTCGAGTTATTAGAAGGAATTCTTAAAGGATTAATAAGAAAATAAGATTTATTTAACAATCTTATCCATAGCCAAAAGATACAAAAAATATAACTATACTAGAGAAAATGTAGGATGGTCCCTTGATGTTTGAAATGGCATGTCTCAAAGGGATGGGGTAAAATCATTTTTTTTACAAATCGAATAGTTTTTTTATAAATCGAAAAATTGTTTTTCTCTAAACTGACGTTTTAATTCCTAATTTTTATTATACTGACTTTCTAATGTATTGTATGATTTGTATCTATCTTTAAACAGGCCAAAGATCCACTATGAATTAATACTAATTACGAACATTTAATTTTAGGTATAAAAAAATTGAAAATCCAATTATCGTATACCCCATCCCTAGCCAATGCAGACTAACGTAGTGACTTTTGACAAACGTCACCAAATATTATTTGATTTAAACAAACTGCCACATTTTTGCTAATTTGTAACAAGATGTATTAATTTGTCATTATTATTAGTTTTATGTAATGCATTTACCTAAATAATTTGCTATTTATTAGAATCGAGACTTATATTAAAGTTGATAAAATAATTAAAATTACTGAACGTCGTTACAAGGTTGTATTGGGGCAAATTTGTGAACTGTCCAGGGACCATGCTACATTTTCTCTAGTATAAATAATTTTTCGAGATAAATAAAAATTGTTTATCTGGAAAAAAAACTCTCCATTTTAAACACGAGAAAAAAATTGGTTTTTCTTATAAAAACCGTCCTAAAGGTGTTGGCTGATCGATAGAATATAAAAGATATGGTAAAATTTCACAAACCGAAACACAACTGATGGTCAAAAAGGACTATGGAAAAAAAAACTACATTTTCGTCCGGTAACCCTAATATATGGATACTACATATCAAACTTTGACTAAAATAATGTAGATTTGCAGAAATCTATAATAGTCTAATAAGTTTGAAAGAAATAGTCAATCGAAAATTACAAATCGGAACATGAGCTTCTGTGAACATAAACAAGTTATTCTTTAATTGAAATCGCGCAAAGTAAAAAAAATTAATGGCGCACGAAAAAAAAACACAGCTCAAGTGGATACGAGTGTTAGAAAAGATACAAAAAATGAAAAGCGTGACTGTCACTGATTCAGGAAAAGGTTTCCATTAGACATAACGCAAAGGAAGGAATAAAAAATTGAGGGTTTTTCAACGTTGAATCACTTAAATTAACTTATTTTGAGAGACTAGACAACTGAGAAATCAACAGAATAACTGTATATTTTTTTTGGAGTATTAAGTGTATATATATTTTTCATACTAACCTCATACAGAAGTTACATGCGTCATATTTAACGGCTTCGTTCCAAGCAAATTGACACGAAATAACCGGATTTTCGTCAAAAATTACATCCCCCTTTTTGAAAATCTTCGTAGCAAACAATCCCTTACCCTGTGGAAAAAGCACATTTAAAAATTTTATTATATTAAGTGTGACAGTAAAAGTTAAATGATTAAAACATTGATCAAAATAGTGAGTTAACCTTTTGATTATCAATAACCCTTATTTCATATCCAGTCATCTTTTACAAACTTAGGGGGAAACGTGATAAATTTACAAGACGGAGCACGAGACGGATATTGTGATTTTGTTGCGGAATCACATTTGACTCCTTTAAGAGAAAAGCCGAAAATTGAATTAGGTTAGTCGATTTGACGTTTTTTTAAGAGTTGCTAGAAGTTAAAACACACGTTTTAGAGGCTAATTCAGATTTTTTTTTATTTATAAATATTTTTTGATTTTTACAAAAAAAATATACAACGCACTCTCCTGTCTAATTACGCATATCCCAGTCCTAATTTAGATAGGTTTCACAGAACAGAACAAAAAATACATGTTTGAAGTTGTTATATGACTTTAAAAAAAGTTTTAGTATAGTAGATGTTTAGTTATGAAGGATCAAAGTGACTTTTGAGTGATTATTGTACGGCAAAAGCTCGTTGCCCGACAATGAACACATATATGCAATTCAAATAAAGAGAGCAAAAAGTTGAAAGAATCGTTTCAAGCGAGTTTATTAAAAAAATCACATACGAATACGGGGTGGTTGGGAAAGTGCAGCGATTGGTACAGTTAATTACTTTAACCAATAATGCATTAGAGTAGCGGCAATTGGGGCTTCAGCTCATCGATGTGGTTTAATGGATAATATCTAAATAAAACTAGCTTAATTCTTCTGCGTAGATTGTTGACGTCTTGAGCAAGTGTAATGTGGCCCGTAATGAGGAAGATTTTCATACAGCAAACCAAAATTATTAGGAGTTTTCATATCTTGGGGGGCATCGTGTCACATAAGGAAGACGCCATGGGAAGGAGATTGATGGGGGCTGGAGAAAAAAAGGCGTTCTCTTGAGAAGAAGTCCACTTTATGTTCCTAGATCTGTCCACGAAGAAGTTTGGATAGTGTGAAAGATTTTTTCTACGTTAGTCTTATTTATGACCTATTTCCCCCTTCTCACTTTTGAGTGGAAGCCTATGTGGCCTCACTTCAATTAAATCATCACCCAAAGTCAAATAAAAATTTAATAATATTCATTTGGATCAGAAATTATTAATTTCATATGTTTTTTGACAGGAGGATTATCCAAATTCAACTAAAATCTGGTAGTCGATTTATAATATAGAAACTTCAATTAATGAAATAAAAAAGCATTCATTTGAATAAAAATTTCAAAGCGGTTATGTTTGCAAATTTAAGATTGTCAACTAAGGTGCACTAAAAATCGCTTAACGACCATATCAGTTGAATAAAATTCTTCATAGATAGATTATATTTTTTACAAGTCTCATTTTTGCAAATCGACTGCTGTATAAAAATTCAACTGAGAGCCGAGCAGTCACAAGTTTTTTTTTTACTAAGACGCAAATTGATTATTGTCCACAAGAAAAATACTCATTTTTTATCATTAACTTTTCTTAAAATACAATAATGGTCGTGGACCTGTATATGAAGGAGTATACACCAATGTCAAGTAATGAAATAAATTTTTTGTTTGTCGATGACAAAACTATCTGTGGTTAGGTTTCGACAGATGACGTGTGTTTAGTTGTCGCAGGTTATCTTTTTAATATTTTTTTGCAGGCGGTGAATGAAACGTCAATATGCGTTCGATTCTTTTCGCTTTATTCCTATTATTTGGAGTTTCGTCAGCGTTATATTTCCATATAGGTGAAACAGAAAGAAAATGTTTCATAGAGGAAATCCCAGATGAAACTACCGTCATAGGTAAATATTTAATTAATAATTTGTACATGTCACATATTTTTGATTTTGTTGATTACTACTTTCAAGAATTAAATATCTGTTTAAATATTCAGCTTTCGACCATTGGTCATATCATATTTGTTATACACATAATTTTCTCTTCAATCAGATTTAAGTCATGACAATGTATTAGTGGCATCAAGCCTATTCCAGACATTGAAGAGTTATAGGTCTTGCGTATATTATATATTTGAGTTTTTTGAGAACTTCAAGGCTGGAAAATATGTTATTTTTTTTATTTAATAATTTATGGCAAGGAAATATAATCCTTTATGCCAGGTTCATATGTTTTGTCCACTGCAGAGAGTTAACTTCTTTCTGTAGAATGACGACGAGCCTTCTCGGTGGGAAAACAACCTTTCTACCACATCGAAACAACAAGGATTGTCAAAGCTCTAATGAAAACGGCATCCTGTCCCGTTGATAGGCACCCCGCTACTCGGAAAATATGTTATGTGGCTAGGGTTGCCAACTATCCCAGATTGGAAGTCCCTGTCCTGGATCCCGCTTGGACATCCAAATTTCCCAGAAATTTAGAGACCGCCCCTGACCAATATCACCCCCACTCTTCAATTTAAAATAGTTCTTTCTATCGCACACAAGTCCGCGTTTCTCCTACTCAACGAAGCAATGCCTACCCAGAAAGAGTTTTTAGTCATGAATGATGTATGGACTAAGGCATGGAACAGAATAGATATCAACTTAATACTCACAGAATTATCCCTTTGACTTAGTTTCCTATTATAACTCGTAGTTAAATAGCTCTTTCCACTTTTCCGTCATCTGATAACATTCTTCCAAAATAACAAAATTCATCCTCATCTTTCATTGGTCATCCAAATATCGCAAATTTTTTTTCTTTCACCTTTTTCAATTACCGTGGCTTTGGATTGTGCAACATTCATTTTCGGGTTCCTTTTTTATATTAAACCTACAAATTGCTTATAAATTGTTTTTGTATTGCCCGAATGCTTGTGATCATTATAGAATAGACACCTACAAGATCTATTGTTGGCGACAAATGCTCTGGATCTCCTGGACCATCAGGAGAACGAACCACTCCATAGCGCAAAAGCTCAACATAAAAGTCTGATTGTCAGCAATTAGCAGATATTATGTTTTTTGAACACATTTCTAGGCAAAAGCTGAATAACCTAAAAAGAGTTTTGTGGTTATAGGCAGTGTTCTAGGAAAGATAAATAGTTATGGGATTGATCGAGTGAAGGTTCTGATGAGTGTAATTTTGCTCGCAGCCATACAGAGCAAATTGGTTACCAGAGTTGGATTAGTCACCATTTATTAGGTCCATCAGCTGTGAGGAAAATTAAGAAATGGTGTATTATGGCTCCATTTAAGTTTATAAATAAAATATTTTATTTTCAGTTAATTATAAAGTAGAGCTCTATGACCCAAGATCAGGGGGATATATGCCATCATCTCCTGGAATTGGAATGCATGTTGAAGTGCGAGATCCGGATGACAAGACTATGTTGTCCAGGGTCTACAGCTCTGAGGGAATGATCTCTTTCACGTCTCACACACCTGGTGAACATGTTATCTGCATGTACTCCAACAGCACAGCTTGGTTCAGCGGATCGCAATTACGGGTATACTATCCCTTTTTTGGACAATTTTTCATTTCAATTATCCCTTTTATAGACAATATTTAGTGCATTGTTTATTTTTGACATTTTGCAAGAAATGTTCAATAAAATCTTGTCCGAGAATATAACTTGTATGTGATCATGGTTTTGTAAAAAATCTCTTTTATATATAAATACTGGTATATTTCATTCATAAAAAATTAAGTTCAAACCAGTAGAACAGTGATATATATTGGGTCCTTACATGTGAAATTGGCGTTTTGTTTGGGAGGAACATAAAGTTGATTTTTTTTTAATATAATATATTTATTTAATCAAAGTATGTACCATTGCTATCTATGCACTTTTGCCATCTCATAGGTAGTTCATCGATCCCTTTACTAAAAAAACCATTCGGACGGGAATCAATAAAATCTTTGAAGTCGGTTTGGACTGCCCCATCGGAGTTGAATTTTTTCCCTTGCAAGAAGTTATCCAAATTTCGAAAAAAATAGTAATCTGTTGGGGCAAGGTCCGGAGAGTACGGTGGATGTCTTAGACATTCCAATTGAAGCTCTTCTAATTTGGTAGCCGTCTGTTGTGCAGTGTGTGGTCTAGCGTTATCATGAAGCAGCAGTGGCCTAGAGCGATTAACCAGCCTCGGTTGTTTAGCAGCTAGCTTTTCCATCATGGTTTGCAGTTGCTGACAATAGACATCTGCCGTAATCGTCTGGCCAGATTTAAGAAAGCTGTAGTGAACGACACCAGCACTAGTCCACCAAACGCTCACAAGTAACTTTTTTGGAGTCAATTTTCGCTTGGGGCATGGTTTGGCTGGTTCGGCAGGGTTCAGCCATTGCGATGAGCGCTTCCGATTATCATACAGGATCCACTTTTCATCACAGGTAATGATTCGATTCAAAATCCCTTCATTATTGTGCCGGTTGAGTAATGCAACGCAGCAGTCAACGCGCGTTTGTTGATTTGCTTCACTCAATTCGTGAGGTACCCACCTTTCAAGCTTTTTCACCTTCCCAATTTGCTTCAAGTGAATTAAAACAGTTTTATCACTAACACCGCAGCCTGCAGCTAACTCGGACGTGGTTTGCGATGGATCCGCTTCCACAATAGCCTTCAATTCTTCATTATCAACTTTGGTCTCCGGGCTTGTTCTGCAGGTCGAAATTTCCAGAACGAAAACGTTGGAACCAAAAACGCACTGTGTTTTCTTTTGCGGCACCGTCGCCATACACATCATTAATCCTTCGAGCCGTTTCTGCAGCACTGGTGCCACGGTGGAACTCGTACTCGTAAATAACGCGATATTTCAAGTTTTCCATTTTGTAAACTGAGTGACGCAAAGAAAAAAAACAATTGAGGAAAAAACAAATGAATTATAATTTTCGAAACACAAATACTTGAGTAAATAGCTGTATAAATTTGAATTTGAAATTCCTAACCAAAGAGAAGATATTTGAGATCAAAGTTGCCAGTACGGCAAAACGCCGGTTTCGTATGTGGGGACCTAATATATATATTTTTTTTCTCAATTTTAATTGCTTTCAAATAACGAATATAGATACGTTGATGTTTATATATAATCATTTAATGTTTTTCCAGGTTCATCTAGATATACAAGTAGGTGAACACGCAATAGACTATGCTAATGTAGCACAGAAGGAAAAACTGACTGAATTACAATTGAGAATCCGTCAGTTACTTGACCAAGTGGACCAGATAACCAAGGAACAAAATTATCAAAGGGTATGATTTGAATAAATTTTTTTTCTTTAAATGTTAACAAATTGCTCATATCACTACATTATTTTAGTGGTATTAAATTTGATACAATGAAACAAATTTATTTTTATACAATTTTTAGCCATCATCATCATAAGTGAAGTGGGAAGATTGAAGTCTTAAAAATTGGGAATTATCCATGACAATGTGTGTAGACATGGTAAAGTGTAAGGTGTATAGAAATTAGTGGGTATCTGTTTTCTTTGCCTACTCCAATCGGGATATGGTGTGATTGTGATGCAATTTTGTTAATATTGCTTTTAGGCATTTATTTATTACTAGCTGTACCCGGCCACGCGTTGCTGTGGCTCAGTCTGTTTAAATGGAAATTAAAGAAAAGAGAAAGCATACGTTTCTAACATGTTTAATTTCTGAATGCTTGTGGGTATACAATATTTTTGACGTCTTCCAGCCACTCTTAGCCTGTCGCGTTCATTCTGTTGAGAACGAAGCAGATCTGAATCTGCAGAACGCGATCGCCATGCTCGCAACCGTGCATCCTCAAGTCTGGCTGCACGTCGTTCTGCTGCTTCCCCGGCATTTTGATAAACTAAAGCAGATCGATTGCACTGAAAAACAAGAAAGATAGAACAAAAACATATAAAATTGCGAAACATTTAAAAAGGAACTGAATAATATTGTTAAGTTCGTAGACGTCGTTGTTCTTGGCGGCAAGAATAGCTCGTTCACTCAGCCAATCGTGATTCTTATAATTGATTTGAATATTGGGAAATAGTTTTTCAACCAATTCTTCTTTTAACGTCACTAAATTGCAGAAGTTATGAGGCAATGAAATTCATCCTGAGGTCATATCAAACGGCACCTTTCCATTCCCAATTTCCAGCAATTGATGAGAGAATATCTCAGATGATCGATCGTTTTGCAGCTGGACACGCATTTGTCAAATATTGGTCAAATAGGAGTATTGTTAAGGAAATATTTGTCAAATAGGAGTATTGTTAAGGAAATACAGAGATAATTGGAACTAATTAAATGTTAAGAAAAGAGAGAGATTATTGGAATTAATTAAATGTTAAGGAAAGACAGAGATATAATTGTAACTAATTAAATGTTAAGGGAAGACAAAGAGATAATTGTAACTAATTAAATGTTTAGGGAAGACAAATAGATAATTGGAACTAATTAAAAAAAATCTCCATTTCTACATACAATTTGATAGATTTTGAAATATAAACATAGAGATAAAATTAAATTCTATATAAAAAAGATACTTTTGATATTCCTGCTGATGTCTTCCAGCCACTCTCAGCCTGTTGCGTTAATTATGTTGAGAACGAAGCAATTCTGTTGAGAACGAAGCAATTCTGAAGCTGCAGAACGCGATCGCCGTGCTCGCAACTGTATTTGAGCCATTATTTGTCTGTTTCGCTCGTTCGCTTACACGACATAACCTGTAAATGAGCAATGTTTAGTATTGCGTGATCAATGCATTTCACAATATAATTTGAATTTAAATGAAAATCAATCGACACATCACAAATCAACCGCCAATCGCATTGAAAAATAAGGAAAAAACTGTCAAAAAACTAAACTAAAGAATCCGAAACGTCGAAAATGCTATATCACACACACCTGTCAATGAGAAATGTTTAGTTTGCGTATGTTGCTACAGAGGGCGCTCCCATTATATCGTCTTTTATATATTTTTTTATATGCAACTGTATATAAAAAAGTATATATAAACAGGCGTGTATTAGAATGCGACCTTCTGTCAAAATTTCAAAGCAATGAAAAATAAAAAAACAGTTAAAAAACTAAATGAAAGAATCCGAAACGTCGAAAATGCAATGTCACATAACCTGAAAATGAGAATTGTTCGCTGCAGGGGGCGCTCCCATTATTTTGTCTGTTTTATATACTTTTTTATATACAACTGTGTATAAAAAAAATTATATAAACATGCTTGTATACGAATGCAACCTTTTGTCAAAATTTCAAAGCAATCGGTGAAGAACTTTCGGAGATTTTCTATTAACGAACATTTACATTTTTATTTATATAGATAGATTACTACACCCCATCATGCTATTTTCCTGCTGGGTTTAGGCAGAGGACTGAGCACTATACTTTCCAATTACGGCATGCTTCCTTTGTCTCTTCTACATCCATACATCTTATGAAGTTATTTCTATTTATCTCAATCCTTACCTATCTTTGAAATATTCCATTCACTATACTTGGCCCAACCATATTTCTTTCTGTCGTCCTATATCATGACTCCCACTCATGTTTGCATTGTTAATTTGTTTAGTCAGTCTTTTGTCACCTATCTGTTCAACATGTCTAAACCTCCTCAACATGATCTTTTTCACCCTACTTGAGACATTGGTCTTTAACTCACATTCTACCTTAATAATTATATTTCTTATTCTGTTGACATATTGACACACTTCTTAGTGCACTCATATTGATATATTGACACACTTCTTAGTGCACTCATTTTCACTATGTACGCTTCTTTCAAGTAATTTTCTACATTTCAAATATCTGTTTTTTGGGTCGGATTATATTAGAGGACATTTATTTTCTTTTGATGCCTTATTACCAAGGGTGAAAGTATACATTTTGCCATGCAGGCTACTCCACTCCTGCCAGCGGATCTGCCTATCGTATTAGAGTTTGAAATTTCCAGCTTCCTTAATAATTACATTTCTTATTTGGTCATACATATTACACCACACATTTGTCTCATTGTATGCATTTTGACATTTACTCGGTTTCTTTCATCGATTATTATTAGGTTAAGCAACGAAAGACACTCCGTTGTAATTTACTCCATAAATGTTAATTACAAGTATACCAGGTCTGTAAATATGAAACCGGAATTTGCTCATAGATGGCTCTAGTTGTCAATGTAGTGACTCTCAAACCGCGTCATTGACGCCTTTTTCTTGTGTTTACATTTGTCTAAGACTTTTGACTCACAACAATACAAGTTTAATACAACTACATATGTTTTCAAAGCGTTGAACATGTCTGTTTTTGTGCCTGAAAACTACGATTTGCGGACAGCATTGATTTTCTGTTACCATTTAAAAAAAACTGCTGCAGAATCGCATCGAATGCTTGTCGAAGCTTTCAGTGAGCATGCTCTTGGTAAATCACAGTGCTTTGAGTGGTTTAAAAAATTCAAAAGTGGCGATTTTAACGTAAGAAACGAAGAACATGGAAGACCACCGAGAAAGTTTGAAGACGCCGAATTGCAAGCATTGTCAGATGAGGATGGCGCTCAAACGCAACAACAACTCGCAGATCAATTAAATGTGACACGAGAAGCCGTCTCCATACGTTTGAAAGCCATGGGAAAGATCCAGAAGGTGGGAAAATGGGTTCCACATGAACTGATTGAAAACAAAAAAAGACAGCAGGAAAACCGAAAAACCACTAAAACCTGGCGAAACCGTTAGTACTGAATGCTACCGACAATAAATGATGGATTTGAACCAAGCATTGCGTGATAAACGACCAGAATATCAAAAGTGGCAACACAAAGTGATTTTGCTTCATGATAATGCACCATCGCACACAGCAAAACCGGCCAAGGAAACGATTGAGGCGTTTAATTGGCAAATACTTTCGCATGCGGCTTACTCACCAGACTTGGCTCCATCCGATTACTACTTATTTGCATCGATGGGACACGCACTTGCTGAGCAGCGCTTCACTTCTTTTACGAAAATGGCTCGATGATTGGTTTGCCTCAAAAGAGCAACAGTTTTTTTGGCGTGGCATCCACAAATTGCCAGAGAGATGGAGAAAATGTATAGCTAGCGATGGGCAATACTTTGAATAAAATATTTTTTACCATTTTCATACAATAAATGTGTATTTTCTATAAAAAAAATCTGGTTTCATATTTACAGACCTGATAGATGTAAACTGAAGTGAAAACAATATTTAGTGTCAATGTATTTTTCTAAGATATACACTTTTGTTAATTTTCAGAATGAATTTCTATAAAGAGATTAAAAAAATCCACCTTACAAAGCCTTTTATTTGTATTCACAAATTTTGATAATTCTTTTTAAAATTGTTTTAGATATATCTATAGTTATAAATTTTTCAATATTGCTAAATGGTTCAGAATTTCTGGGTTACTATGAGTGTGCATCATTAGAGAAATTCATATACTTGAACATAAATTATTTGGTTTCCATCTTATATTAAAGCTTTTCTATGACTTGAATTCATATTTCGGCCTAAATACATATTTCTAACCCTAAAATTTTGTGATTTGTATTCAGAGTCTAACTTTATACGCTTCAGACTTTAAAGTGAGGTAATGAAACCATGTGACTCCCTTCTTTAACCCTTCCCTTACGGTGTTAAAATTGAAACGCGTGCTCCGGTGTTGGGTAGTGAGTACGCGATCAAAAATTAGCGATTTTAAATCGGAAAAATAAGAACATTCATAGATAATCCCCTTAATTAATTATAATTGAAGTTAAAAATTATAATAATTGAGATTTATTTGCTGAAAACATTAAAAAACCATCTGGCAACGCTCACGGAACGGGCGTACGTCTAACCTATTTGCAAGCCTAGAAGCTACTGTGGCGCGGAACGTCAGTCGCATACCCCGGCGCTTACGCTTATGCTTGCGACGTTGAGACAATTCAGCTCCTCGCAATTCAGTGGAGTATGCAAGAGTGAGATGCGAATATAGTGTCGCGCTTCCCGCATACTATTCACCTATCGTCAAGACCCAAGATTGAGGCACTCACAGCGTTTAAATGCGAATTTGTTTCCGATATTCAGAAAATACTTACGATGTAGTCGATAAATTCTGATTATTATTAATATTATTTTTTAAATCAATGCGTAAATATATTATGGAGGAATACCTAAAATCTTAACCTTGTATTTATTATATTTATAGAGATATTGATGGTTATTAGAAGCAACGTGTAGAAGATACCCAACACAGGGAAGGAAAGGTTAAGGAAGCTACGACAAATTTGTACTCAATTAAAATTTCAATACTAATTTCTTCAGTAAAAAAAATAGTTATGATATAATATTAAGTGTTAAGATTGGACTATGAATTTGGACTATGTATTATGCTAAAGAATGTCATGTTTACACAAATATTTTTATTGATTCCTTTCCAGTATCGAGAAGAGAGATTCCGACACACATCAGAGAGCACGAACCAGAGAGTTCTGTGGTGGAGTTTACTGCAGACCAGCATTCTCATCACAATGGGGGCATGGCAGATGAAACATCTTAAGAGTTTCTTCGAAGCAAAAAAACTTGTATAATTAGTTTGTGTATGTATTTACATAAAATTGTTTGTGTTAGCCTTATGTGCGTGTCAGCACCTGTTATCAGGTATCTATCTAAAACTCTTTTTGCGAATAAAATATATCACGCGAATATTATTGAACATCAGTGTATATGAAAGTGGAAATAAATCGAAAAAATCAAATCTTTCTTTCATTTATTCCAATATAACCTAATGAAAATGAGTTTGTGATTTGTGTAAAAAACATGTATCGGATCCCTTAAAATAATAAGACAACTAATTTCAATTAAAAAATTGTACCATCAAAATTATTAAAAAATTATTATTGTAATGAAAAAATAATGTAAAATCTGAAAACAAATCTTACCCAAATAAAACATTATTGCCGACAATAATTAAAATAGACAAT
The DNA here is from genome assembly GCA_949825065.1 of Odontocerum albicorne. Classification (NCBI taxonomy): domain Eukaryota; kingdom Metazoa; phylum Arthropoda; class Insecta; order Trichoptera; family Odontoceridae; genus Odontocerum; species Odontocerum albicorne. The sequence continues at coordinate 32,466,933 of OX463851.1, forward strand.
AATCTGATTTGTAATAACACATGTCATATTATTTTGTATATGGAATGAGGTGCACATTGTAATTATAAAATTGAAACTTTTTCTTTTTATCCACATTATGATGTAATGCTGAATAAATAATAGCTGTGAGTGGAGACTTCATAATTTTGATATTCAGATATGGGTCTGAGTGGTATTGTTATGTTTATTACATCAAATAAAAGTTTGTCAATCTAATAGGTCGCATTTTTTTCTGTTAGCAATTTGTATATGTATAAATAGATTAAAGGAGTAATATCCAAGAATACCCATCAGCAATATGTACAATACAGCCATAGGCAAAACCATATTCCCCGCAATAAATATGACAGTTGAACTTGATATAGATTTTAACAGCATTCATGCTGCTTATATATAATAATAAAAATTTATAGGGTAGTAATAATACTAAGAAAGAATCTGATCTCTATACAGGTAAAATCTTATTATAACGAGTGATGAATTAATGAAATTTTTTGTTGAATCAAATTAACATACATAAAATAATGTTTTATGTAATAAAATTTTAGTATAATGAACAGTTTTCGGCTGAAAATACTGCTGAGGAGATTCAAATCAAAGGGCTTAGATGACACAAGCAATATTTAACGAATGGCTAATGAGTTGAGATGCTCAAATAAACAGTTAATATAGAAAAAAAAATTAAATTCGAGCTACTCGTGGAACACGTTCAAGTCGAATTTTTAACATCAAGTTCTATAACATTTTTGCAAACTTAGGCTCTGGGAATTATACGTGCAGTAAAAATACATCACAGAAGATGATAGTAACAATTGAGTTATGCCACATAATATGGAGGTTTTGCTTTCGGAAGCTATGAATTGATTGAAAAGTTTCGAGGTTATCCCACCTGTAGCAATGGTTGTTTCAGAAAATATTTTTCAACAATTATGTGCATTGAATATGCAATTATAAATGCTGCTTAGAAAAATAATATCATTATTTAAAAAAATATTAATTTTGTGGACTTGTACAACTTTTTATTCAGAAATAAACAGTTTTTGAATAATATTTTTTTCTTCCATATTCAGTAAAATGTAATACTTTTTATGGTCTCGTGAATTTCATTATAGTGGGATTTGATTTATAGATTTCATTCAGTAAAATAAAACCCATATTTATGACACTGTGGCTGAGAAGACAAGAGGACTGCAGACAGAAGATTTAGGGTCATGGAAAGTTTAATAGCATTATTATGGAGTTTTAACTTTCAAGAGTTCTAGATGATCACCGGACGTGGTGACAAATTATACATTGTAATTGCACAATATTTCCAAGCATCATGATACACATAAACATTTCTTTCAGATTTCAATTCCAGTGATTACATCCTGCACAACCTAAAGCTAAAATATATGTGGAAGAAATAAACAGATTTTTTATTGCATTTTGTCATAATGAATGAAATCTGCCATGGTTGAATAAATAAAGCAATAAAAAAAAAATTATTTTCTTGACCTCTAAAGAAAATGAAAAAAAACATATGTACGACTTTAACAATTACACATTTTTTTCCATGTGGGTACCATGGTTTAGATATGGTTGCTAATATATTTTTTTATCATTTGGAAGTTCATTTCATGTAAGTTTACCTTGAAAACTCAAAAAGGAAAATCATTGAGTGACATTCGGGCACTTTTAGTGCCAAGGTCCATATGCATGTATTTGATTTTAATAGAATGAGAATGGTATTAGAAAAATTGTTAGTTGGCTGGATAGGCAGTGGCATCCAACAGATTTGCATCATCCAAAGCGGAGTTTTCAGTGGTTATTGTAATTAAAACCAAATATCACTAAAAACTCAATGTGGAAAAGAAAATTATGATAGCTGTATTTAGTTTGATTTTAAGATTAGATAAAATTGCGTGGAGAACAACAGAAAAAATCATTGTATACTAAGGGTGCCGTGAAATGAAAAAGTTTGAAAAACACTTATTCCATACATTTGAGTAAACACGTATTCCATACATAACTCCTAACATAGCAATACGAAAATACAGATCAAGATTTGAGCACATCTCAATTTTGGCAGTTGGCCTAGTAATCTAAAAAATAATCTATGCCAGATGCCATCCCTGTGTCAGACTGTGCAAAAACTGTTTCGTGGCATTCCTGTGTCAGGCTGTGCACCGACCATTTCATGGCAACCCTGTGTTAGGCTGTAAACCAACTGTTTCATAGCATCCACATGTCAGGTTGTGAATCAACTGTTTCATGGCATTTGCGTCGGCTTGCGCACCAACTGTTTCATGACATCCCTCTGTCGGGATGTGCACTAGCTGTTTCATGATAACCCTGTGTTCATGGTACAATGTATAGGGTAATTATGAATATTGAACCAAATACATAAACCAGAGTCTATAATTTTGTTACTCATCTTTTATATAAAAAAATGTTATCGGTTTTAATGATTAGATGGGATAATAGATACACTTGATTTCTATGTTGTTTCTGAAATTTCAATGTCTCTGAGTAACAGAGGAGATTCATTTAAGGTAAAAAATAATTTGATAGAAGAGCTTAGTATACATAATTTATTATAAAAAATATTTAGCATGTCAATATGAATCCAAAGTGAAACACACTCGTGAATCCAAAGTGAAACACAACGAAACACACTCTTATATTTACTTAACTATATAAAAATATAACTTTGATAAAAAAAACATGTATTTATTATAATAAAAATTTTAAATATTTTTTTTAATACCCATAAAATTATTTAAATATTCTATAAACATAGTTGTATCAGCTTTAGGGTAAGGTCTCAATTCTGAAAAATCTACAGATTCTAAAGTATCAACCAGAGTGTCACATGTACAATAATATAAATGTTTCTCGATGTGAAGTTGTTCGGCGATTTCTATTTGATGATTTTCCATAAGCGTAGTATTAATAGCAACTAACAATGGTTTCTGTAAATCAAGAACTTCAAGAATCGTCCCAGCTCCAGCGTGACTTATTACAAGATCAGATCTTTTTATATCCTCTACGATGTTATCTTTAAATCTATAGCTTGTAATGTTCAATCCACATGACGTATAATTTCCTGGGTTGTTAAGACTATTTCCAAGTTGAATTTTTAAACTTGTGTATCCAAGTTTTTTGAAAACCTTTAAACACTCCGGAGTTATGACAGTTTCACACAGTTCGTCAAATTTTGTTGTTCCTACAGTAACAAATATATTTTTATCCATTTTCGTTTTACAAATAAAAGGAATGTTTAATCAAAATAAAATTCTTATGACACGTTAACATCATATGACATGTGTCGGTGTCAAAACATAAACATTAAACATAGACAAAAATAAAATTTTCTATACATAGAGAATTATTCTCTTCTTTTTGGATAATGGATAAATGTTGAGCGTTGCATTAACACTTCCCTTACTGTGCTAAAAAATTACGCCAGTTACGGTGTTGGACACTGAGGGTACACTAAAAATGTATGTTTTAAATTAAAATTATGCAAAATCTATTAGTTTTTTTTTTTAATTAGCTATAAACATCATTTTATTGTGTAATAAAATGTCGAATAATATAAAATAAGTGTAAGAAATGATAAAATAATAGTTGAAACAGAGAAGTGACATTTCTATACGAATATAATTTTCCCACTGCGTCGTTCGGTCTGCGCAACGTTCAGAATGCGCATGACTGAAAAGAGGTCTCCAACCTTTTAACACTTCCCTTACTGTGCTAAAAAATTACGCCAGTAACGGCGTTGGACACTGAGGGTACACTAAACATGTATGTTTCAAATTAAAATTATGCAAAATCTGCTAGGTTATTTTTTGTTATTAGCTATAAACATCATTTTATTATGTAATAAAATGTCGAATAATATAAAATAAAGGTAAGAAATGATAAAATAAGAGCTGAAACAGAAAGGCATTTCTATAAGAATATTATTTTTACGCTGCGTCGTTCGGTCTGCGCAACATTCAGAATGCGCATGCGTGATAAGAGATTTCCAGCCTTTTAATTTTTTTTCATAAAATTATACAATAAAATGTAGCGTGTATTTTTTTGGCAATAAAACCATAATTCGAATAAAGACAATAAATAACATATAAACAAAATATAAAATGAATATATAAATTCAAAAATCAAGGTTTTAGGGCGAGAAATTTATATAGTATAAACAAACACGAAATTCAAAATTATATATAAACAAACACGAAATTCAAATCAATAAAATATATGCAATTTGGAAAATATAAACACTACAGAAAATTTGAAAATAGGACAAACATATCATATAATCAAAGTTTAATCCTGTGGAGAAAGTTATCGCAATTGGGGCATGAAACCACTTTTTTTTTACTATATTCTACGTACTAAACACGCAGGTGTTTGACAAATATTGCAGAATAGCCTGGTTTTTTTTCTCGAATGTTTTTAATAAAACCCACAACTTCCTCTTTTGAGGACCTCACGGGGTGCCAACAGGGTATTATTTACTAATGTTTCGGATATTGACTCGCTACAATATGTTAAAACTGTATTAAAAGCATCTTGTTGTTGCTATTTTTCCTTTTTAAGATATTGGGCATTGCCAATTCCAAACTTAACTCTCTTGTGAAATGTTTTCGGTGGTATTAATTATTTTGTTTCCACTCTGGATATTTGTCTATCCATAAGAGGTATGCATTCAATGCAGCCATATCTATAATTTCCATAAAAAGACGGAAAGGCCATCTTCTCGTTGACCTTGAGCAAGAGTACTCTCAAGTAATTTGGTCTCCCGTATCTACTCCAATTTTCGTATTATTATAATGATGTATAATTACTATAGTGGCTTTTGTTTTTCTGAATAATCAATTTCTGCATCATTGAATTGAGTGGATAATAATAATACTGCTTTATTTTTTGTGGTACACACGAAACAAGTATTTTATTTTCAGCTACTATGGATTGTTTTCTCTCTAGACGGTATAAATTCAAGTGAGATTACTCTTTTATTTTTTCGAAGCGTGCCAGTTAGAGTTGAACCTTTTAATAAAAGATTATCGGCAAATTTGATGGAGGTAATAAAAATACCTGTGGTTATCCTCCTGTTCGTGCCATACTGCGGTTGAACCATTTCTATAACTACTCAGTTACCTTGATTTATCTCTCTCTACGATTATTTATCATACCAGAATAAGCCTGTAAATTTGTTATGCGTCATATGCCGCCGCAGTCGGCAGCAACCCAGATTTTGATGCCATATTTACCAAGTTTAGACTTCATGTACACGCGAAATGAACAATTCTCTCTAAAGTTTGCCAAACGTTCATCTACAGTTATATTCGAAGATGGAGAATAATTGCTTTTGCACATATCCATAAACATTTTTGAAATCCACTTCATTGGTTCTAATTTATCTGAAAAAACCCTGATATCTCTCTTCTCGGGTTTCTTTATCATCAAAACGAATATGACTGTAAATATAGATGAATCTATCTCGAGACAGAGCTGTTGTGAAAAATGACTGGCAAAAGGGACTTTCACTTATCCACAATTCACTCAAAGATAGCTTTCGTGTTCGATTTCTGCCAGGTGCGAGCAATATTCCAATGAATTCATATAACTCGTCTTTTGATATTGGTTTGTTCTTTTCTGAATGAATTCGATTTAAATGACGATTTGTTTCTTAAACATCACTTTTACCAGCTCTTCATTTACAAACAGACACATATTTTTTATGGAATGTACATTTATACTTGAATTTCTCAGTCCAGAATCTTCGATGAGAATATTTGATACCCGACCGATGCCTCGAAGATTGAGGTGGTACTCGTAATGAACTCCATTCGAATCCATGTTTTGATGTAAATAATATTTCTTCGTCTTCTTCACTCGTCTCCAAATCAGAATATACTTCATTCTGTACCTCGACAAAATCTTCTGATTCTGATATATTGCCTGTCGCCTTAAATTCCAAATCGCTATCATCGCCGTCGATATTTCCCGCCATCTCAATTATTATATTTTTGAAAATGAAATAATAAATAAAATGTACATTTATTATAAAAAGAGTAATGGTACAATATAACATACCAGATAAAAAATGATAATAGAAAAAACATACCAGATAAAAATAAAAAATAACAATCAGGATTATAAAACTGGTGACGATCCCCTGGAACGGGCGCTAAACGAACTGTCAAAAAAGAATGAGTGTTTGACATTTCGTCAATTCGCGATTTAAAATCATTAATTTCTGTTGAATTAACTATGAATGTTTTGTTTCCTAATGACATCATTCAAATCATAGAGGTTTCGATGAGGAATACATAAAGTATGAAGACCCTGCAAGCAGTATATTTCGAGAAATTAAATAAAATATAAGTCATGATCACTCGCTATCCATCACCGTACGGCAAGTGTTAAATAGTCGTCATTTATTAGACATAACATATGCTCTTTAGAAACGAAGCACATAAAAAGCTTTTCTCAAGATTACTTTATTTCTAAAAATATTTAATAAACTTTTGCCAATGAAACTTTGTATTATTAACTCTTTTATTTTGTAATAAGTGAATACTTATCAAAAATATATTTAAGAATGCTTGTGGAACATACATTAAAGTGTTATGAAAAATATTGTTCATCCCTTCGTTGAAATAAACCCTAATCATAATTAACATCACATATAGTACAATGCACTTACAATTTCATGGATCAGGGATTTAAAAAAAAATTGTCCTTATTCCAGATAGTTTTTAACATTTTCAAAGAATATTGCTTTCTATTAGGCTTGTCATTGATAATGACACCGACAATTTCATCATACTTAGACATTTGCTTTATATTTCTAACATTTCCCGTGGTAAAACTATTCCACGATTACTTTATTAATTGTACCTATGACACATGTTATCTCTTATCTTTTCGTTCCTTATTCGAGTACACATTTCAATACGAGATATTCGTCACGATACACGCATTTTATGACATTTTTTTCAGCTCATAAAATCAATTTATTTGGCCAGGGTTCGATTCCATGTATCAAGATGAGTGCATCACTTTACACCATAATTTTTGAAGATTTTGCAATTGTTTTATTAATAAATACGCTCCATCTTTGATCTTGTTTTTTGCTGCAACATGTTTTTTTCTCTATCTTACCATCTCGGGCATAGATTGTTTTTTAGATTGTTACATCATTATAATGCCGCTGGATTATAAACCTACTGGAGCTATTACTAGAAATTTTATGAAGTTTTTGGATCGTTTTTTAGCGTGATGCTTAACTTGATACGTCGTGATGATTTTGATATGTCTGGTATTTAAAATAAATACAAAACTCAGGAATGCGGATAAAAGTGAGAGTAAATAATCAATGAATGGTCGAGTGAATAATGTTTATTTGTCTACAAGTAGGTATTTTATAGTTGTGCGTGAATGCGCCCGCGATATATACTTTGTCTCACTCCTGCGCGTGCCCCAGTATAGCGGGTAGGATATTTATTTGCCGAAACGGCGAGACAAAGCGATGCGCTCTCCCTCTACCGTGGAATGCCGCGTAAATTATATTTGCGAGTACACATTGTTGACGTTTCTAGTATGTGACAATTGTAGATGTCCAGAGGTTGATTCATCGGTCGTTGACCCTGTATGTTTGACAATTTATTTAGGGACGTAGGTATTCCCTACATGGCTCCCCTCCTAGTGAACGTAGGGAGCGCGTGCCCTACGTGAACGTTAGGTTCCGGTGCATCTGACGCCTGGACTGGTTATCCGTTTCCCGTTGTCGAAGTAGGTACATGGATAACAGCAGCGAGTGGCGTTTTTTCCCGGATCTGCAGAGTCGTACAGATGGGTGATGCGGAAGCGGGGGGTAGGTTTGGTCGTGTCTCGCTAAATTCGGATTGTCTGCGGTGCGTTGGTCGTCGATGCTTGGTTGTGTAGATCAAGTTGCAGATGGCGTCCGAGGTGGAGGGTTGATCTGCAGGTGCTTGATGATGGTGGAGTCTGCGGTGCTCGTGGCTGTAGCGTGGTTGTAGCGTGGTTGTATCGATGTTCGTGGTTGTATCGATGTTGTAGCGATGCTTGTCTGCTCCAGCATCTTGTCGGTCAGTAGTTCGTCGAGGGAGGCAATCCTGTAAATCGTGTGGCTGATCGCCAGGACTGACCTCACATGAGCTGGCGTCGGGCTCGTCCACATCAGATGTAGTGTTGTATCTGAGTGACGGCTCTGGTGTCCTTGCTGACGGCGTGCTTGACCAATTCGCCGGGCAGAAGAATCTTGACGGTGGTCTGGATCTCTCTGCTGGTGATGATGCTCATCGTGTTGTAGTGGGCGAGGCGGTTGACGTTGGCGGCGGTGCGCTCGAAGATGTCGTTGACGAAACTGTTCATGATGCTCATCGCGTTGCTGCTGATGCCGGTGTCGGGTTGCACTTGTACGGTGTTTGTCGAGTTGGCAATACTCGATATAGTCGAGATACGTATTCAGTTTTCGTGCGGTGTCACCAATGTAGCGTGTGTCCTAGTAGGACGTGCTGATGATGTTGATGTTGACATCGCTATATTCGTTTTAGTCGAATTCTGTGTTCCTTTTCGTTCGGGGTCACCAATTTAGCGTGATGCTTAACTTGATACGTCGTGATGATTTTGATATGTCTGGTATTTAAAATAAATACAAAACTCAGGAATGCGGATAAAAGTGAGAGTAAATAATCAATGAATGGTCGAGTGAATAATAATGTTTATTTGTCTACAAGTAGGTATTTTATAGTTGTGCGTGAATGCGCCCGCGATATATACTTTGTCTCACTCCTGCGCGTGCCCCAGTATAGCGGGTAGGATATTTATTTGCCGAAACGGCGAGACAAAGCGATGCGCTCTCCCTCTACCGTGGAATGCCGCGTAAATTATATTTGCGAGTACACATTGTTGACGTTTCTAGTATGTGACAATTGTAGATGTCCAGAGGTTGATTCATCGGTCGTTGACCCTGTATGTTTGACAATTTATTTAGGGACGTAGGTATTCCCTACAGTTTGTAGCAGTCGTTTGAGTGGAAGCAATTTAGCGTAGCTCTACTGCTATGCAGTTAAGCCAACTGCTAAAATTGAGATGTGCTCTGATCTTGATCCGTTTTATCGTATGTGTATTATATTCCAAACTACTTTTAAACAATTGGTTTGATTAACTTGGTAATTTCTTGACTTTAAATGTTAAACAACCGGTTCGGCGAACTATGTCAGTATTCAACAACCGGTTCGTGGGAACTGGTGCAAACCGACTGAATAACACCACTGTCTTAAATCAGTTGATGTCGCTTCCTGTCGGCACATTAAATTTAAATCGCCTGGAATTATTAAAAAAATCGAATATTCCACAGCGCTCCTGGGAATTTATTGCGGCGCTCCAGGGCGGCGAGACTCACTGAAAATCTCTGGCAAACAAAAATACAATAAACTAAGAAAATCAAAATATCTCAAAATAAGATTGAGTTATTTTTTATGATATACGTTATTTAAAGTATATATTTCCAATGCGGTGTTCATATTTTATACAACTCAGATAATTATAACATAAATTGATCAAGCTTAGTGTGTAAGGAAAATATTAAACAGAAATACTCGTATACTATATACTATACAGTAAGGGATGTGTTAACGAAATAAATTGACCTTTGTGAGAATTACTTATTTAGCTTTCGTGATTCAACCGCGACCCATTTATATTCCAGCGTAAACTTGCCAAGAAGTAGGTAGTGTTGAAGAACAGGTGTTCAGAGGTATCGTCTAATTATGGCTTCTGATAAATATAAAGGGATTTTAATAAAGTGTATCATAAAGAACAACTGCCATGTTTTAATTGTTAATAAGTTTTTGTACACTAATAAAAATGGCGAGAATTGACACAGGAAAGTTATTTCTGTTGATGGCGGAGAATGAAGAGCTTCAAAGAAGTGGGGTGTGTTTTGGTATCGTTCATAAGCTGGATTTATGCTGCAGAAGATTTTCCGTCCCTCATATCTGCAAATGCTACAATTGGTAAGAAAAAAACCTCGATGTGGCAAAAAGTGATGAAAGTAAAATAAATGAGTCGCGTAGATTGTATGGAAATATATTGAATAAGGAATGAGGACATTATGAAAGAATGCGGATTGAAAGAAATTGCAGTACTTAAGATAGTGTAGAAAGTATGAGAAGTTCAGGAAAATCTAGAAAACGTGGCGTGATAGAATATATTATAGTATGAGAGTATGCATGATGAGGCGTATGGACGTGGCAGAAGTGAAAGATTTCTGCAAGGATAGAATGAAGTGCAAGGATAGAATGAAAATATAACTTGTCAGCATTTTTAATTTGGATTAGTTAAAGGGTTACCATATGAATGAATTAAAAGTGAAAAAAACATTTTTTTTCCAACAGCAGATTCATTTGAATTTTTTATTATTTTCTACGAAAAAGTAAAGCGAAAACTTTAAAACAAGTCTAGAATTTTTTAAATGTCTTTTCTACCAATAATGACTTCGCGAAATCAACATGAATAATTAAATTTTAAATAAAAATAATAATCAAATTTCAAATAAAATCTCTCGCAACCCTTCATAGCGCGCGTTACGCTTTTGACGTAATAACTCCCGACGAAAATGAACAGCCAGATTTGTTCAAACATTCGCAAATGTATTTTTTACATACTCGTGTAAGCTCGCGTTTTCAGTAATAGTTTTCATTTCTCTCAGTGAATCGTCGTCCCTCGGTCCAGAAAGGTCATCGGGATTTAAGGCGCATTCTGTATTAATAAGGATATTTAAAAAAAAGTTTTACACTATTGTTCAGAAAATCTAGGATGGGTCGTGTGGCGTTTTAAATGTCATGTCTCAAAGGGATGGGGTAAAACCTTTTTTTTTACAAATCGAATAGTTTTTTTATAAATCGAAAAATTGTTTTTCTCTGAACTGACGTTTTAATTCCTAATTTTCTTTATACTGACTTTCTAATGTATTGTATGATTTGTATTTATCTTTAAATAGGCCAAGATTCACAATGAATTAATACTAATTACGAACATTTAATTTTAGGTATAAAAAAATCAAAAATCCAATTATCGAATACCCCATCCGTAGCCAATTCACACTAACGTAGTGACTTTTGACAAACGTCACCAAATATTATTTGATTTTAACAAACTGCCACATTTTTGCTAATTTGTAACAAGATGTATTAATTTGTCATTATTGTTAGTTTTTTGTAATGTATTGACCTAAATAACTTGCTATTTATTAGAATCGAGGCTTATATTAAAGTTGATAAAATAATTAAAATTACTGGGGCAAATTTGTCAACTGTCAAAGGACCCATCCTAGAATTTCCGAAGTACAGGCTGTTGACTATATGCACCTCCCCGCTATCATCGTTATGTGATGAAAATTTGCCGAATATATGTATTGGACGTAGAGGCTTTTTTATGGGGACTCATCAAAGATAAAGTTTGTGGCACAAAATCGGCAACATTTAATGAGTTGAGATCAGCCATTGAAAGATAATGCGCCCAAATACCAAAACGAATGATTTGCGATGTTTGCGATTCCACGTTATCAGTAGAGCATTGACTAGAACATCAATTTGAGCACTTGCGATAATTAAAAAAATCTACGTATATCTTCTTTAATTAGAAGTTTTAATCTTAGATATATCTTAGTACTTGTAAATACTGAATTTATAATAATTTTAAATTTGTATTTATTATTCTGAGTTGTCACAAATTTTATTGTTATATTATGATTAATTTTCCAGCCATCGTTCTTGATAGAGTTTACTTAGGAGATGACTATGCCCCTACCTTGGAAAGCATTAAGGAGTTCATGAAAGAGCTTACAAGAGAAGAGCTGAAACATGGCGGTGTTAACGTCTTGTACTACTCTTGGGCTAGCATTGCTATCAAATCAGGTGAGTAGTTTATATAATTATTTATTTGAGCACTTCATCCATATGGTTATTTTACTTTATATCTGTGAATCAAATGGATAACTTATCTGAGTTTCTCAGTTTTCCCTAGTATAAATTCGATTATGCTGATTTCGAAAACAATGATATCATTTGATGCTATATAGTTTGCACTTTGTGTATCGAATATAATCATCCGTCTATGAGAGATGACAGAATCTCAACATTCCCTCTAAGTCTAGAGTTCCCTGTGAGTACGAAGACCAATTCTCGATTGCACAGTCAAGCATCGACATCGCATCTCCAAGATGGTCTGAGGTCTCGTTGTAGATTGACTGCACTTTCTCCTCCTCTCCAGCTGTCTTTAAAAGAAGGGAAATACCAGGTTGAAATTAAAATACGTTAGCATCTAAACATCGTTTAATTGCTGTAGGCCTTTTTATTATTTTGAAAGAAACTTGATAACCCCACGATATTAATTTTTTAGCATTTCAGAATACAACACGTCTTTTATCGAATCTAGGTGGCATACTGATGCGGGTAGAGTTATAAAATGTTAACTGTAATATCGCCTGGCACTGGTCTCCGTGAGATCTATTTGCATTGCAGATCTCTCCCTAAAGACCGTCCCTAAGCACTCGATCATCTTCATACGTTTCAAGTGTCTCAGCCAGCGGAATCGTTTTTCCTTTAGAAGAGTAAATACGCCAGATAATACCGAGGACTCGTTTCAAGCATCTAAAATGGAATACAGTTATCTTCTTCTCTTCTATAGTCTGCTCCAACTCAAATTGTAGACATCGAGTAGATTACAAAATGTTTTTCATTTAAGAAACCAATTTCATTCAACGAAAAATAATAATTGTCTTATTTTCAGAGGTGTTGGTCATCATGAGCGTGGCGTCCTGTCGTGATACGTGGCGCCTGTACAGTGCAGCGCGAACCGAGCGCGTGGCGCTCTTCAGCATCACCGGCGCGGACTGCGCGAGACTGCCACGAGACGCTGGCCTAGCCGTGCCCCTCGTACCACGCGGCGAGGAGTTGCCTCAGCTAGCGCTCGACGTTAGGACCAAGAGAGCTTTCGACTGGAAAGCCGCTGTTGTGCTGCATGACGATACCCTAAGTATGGTTAATTTGATTCATGTAGAAATACTTTATTAATTTTACTGTTAATAGTACAGTAATTAAATTTACTGGTGTTCCATCATTCTTTTAGTCGATTTCTCACGACTGAGGATTGTAATCTCTCCAGTCCATCTGCCCAACTCTGATCACGACGATTCTCTACTTCTCCCTACTTTGGGCCTCTCCGTTACAGAGAACCCTGTTCTGTTCCTGACTTGTTTAGTTCATCGGATTAATGGTCTACCTCTGCCCGTTAGCACAAGTCACACTACCCGTTAACACGAGTTGATCCAAATTTTCCTCTCTGCGTACTATATGGTGAAATAATCGGGGTACTCATCGCAGATAAATTATGCATAGCTCGTCCTTAATCTCAAATTGTTGGATGGTGGATAAATTGGTACGCCATGTAGTTTGAAGTATTCTCATTATGCGTCTCTAGCCCCACGTCTCGAATGCATCCACCTTTTTTTATCTCATTTTTGTCCTCAGTGTTCCTTATATTCGCCCCATGTAAGAAAATGGAAAGGATTTGGGAATGCATTATTATTTTGTTTCATTACATAGACACGATTTTTTCATAACATTAATATTATGTTTTTGTATGTTGTTTATAGTTAAGGCATTAAAGTTGTGGAGGTTTAAAGATATTGTAATTTATTTTTATCAAACACTGTTTATTCCACTTTTTTGTCGCCAAGAGCGGAGAGATTTAACATCTGTTGAACAGTTATTTCCCAAAAATCTCTCCGCTCTTGGCCGAAATTGTCCCATGCCTCCCTCATCCCACAGCCCCCAACCGTTGAAGCGTGTATATCGGTACCAGTTCGAACAGTATTTAGTCTTGTTTACGCTCCCCTGAAGATGAGGTGAAAGCCTTGAAACCGGTAGGGTTATACCGTCACAAAAAAATGGAATAAACAGTGTTTGATAAAAATAAATTACAATTATGTTTTTGATATTTCTACATAGTCTGTTATCAAGTCAAAAATATATGTAGTCAATCAATTCAAATCATTTTGTAGGAGTGTATAAAGTATTCGTTAGAAATATTTTCATCTATTCTTTGTAAATAAGTACAATGGAGAAATAAAACAGCGAACTATAAGATGTCACCAGTAAAAAGGGCCTAAGTGTGAACCTTGCGGAACTCCCGAGAATATTTCCACAAAATTAATAGTATTTGTTTCCGACATCTTGAAAATTCATGGAATGTTTTCACTAAAATAATACTGATAACGATAAACGTGTATGAAAATCATACGTCAAAATCGTATATAAGTCAAATACTATATGTCGTTAAGGATAACTTTTCAGGACCTTAGTGGCCTAGTTAGTAAGATGATAAAAATCGATTTTCAAATGACTTCAGCCTGGTTTTCACTTAAGTCCTCTTTAATATGTTTATGGTTGGTTGAAAGAGATTGCCACACGACAACAAAACCGTAAAATTGTATTGCAGAAATGTAATACAATACAAATTTAAGGTGCTTTCACCTTAATGTATAGATAAATCGAAAAAAGAGAAATCAGTGGAATAGATTAAAAATTTCAAATGATGGAATATTTTTTTAATTACGAGTGTGTTATAAAAAAACAAAAAAATCTACTTCCATTTTCGTGTGGTACCCTTCAACATATCCGAATTGGTGATTCAGGTAAAATAAAGAGCATGGCCGGGAGACGGCATTGACTTCGGTCTAAGTTATCGAGATTTTGAGTTTAGAACTACTGAACTTCGTCACTAACTCATCACAACACTACTACAGATGACGATGCAATAACACTCGAAAACGTACTCCGCATGTTCGAGTGCTGTTACCGGACGATCTCGACCAGATCGGATCCCTTTTTTTTTTGTGCCATCGGGAATCGAACCCGATATCCTCGGATTGAAATCAAATGTATTACCAACTAAGCTACAGAGCTCGTCATTAAATTTTATTGTTTCAAGTTTTTTACATAATTTTAAATTAAAAAAAAATATTTTTTCAAATAAAGCACTTGTTGTTCAATAGTTTTCAGATTGGCGTGATCGTGTTTTTAATCTCACCCCCCCTGGCAATCGAATCTGGGGCAGAACAAGCGTAGCGTCGGCCCTGACATGCTATGGTGTCAATATATCTGGACTGGGTTACGAGTGCTGGGTTATCATACGTGAAAGCCTTGGATTGAAATACTGCATTTAAGGTTTAAGCTCTCCAATGGGGAGTTCTTTTTAACATTAACAAAAATAACTGTTATGTTCATTTATCAACGTTACAACTCGTAAAATAAGAATGCATAAGATGGAAGACTCTGTCATGTGTCGTTTGCGGACGGGCCACTGCGTGGTGGCTAGTCACCTTATCAGAATGGGTATTGTAGAGAATCACGGCCGCGAGTGTGATTTGGATGATAAAACTATAGACCATGTATTTTTCGGTTGCCCTTTGCGAGACAGATTTGATTTACTAAAAGCCATATCTTTACCGCGTCCAATGAATGTTGCATTTCTTCTTTGAAGTGAAGAAGTCTACATTTTAAACGTTAAAATGAGAAATATACACCAACTGTATATTCCCCACTTGTTTTAAGCAAATCCTTTTTATGTTGTTTATAGTTAAGGCATTAACATTGTGGACGTTTAAAGGCATTGTAATTTATTTTTATCAAACACTGTTTATTCCACTTTTTGTTATGACGGTATAACCCTACCGGTTTCAAGGCTTTCACCTCATCTTCAGGGGAGCGCAAACAAGACTAAATGCTGTTCGAACTGGTACCGATATACACGCTTCAACGGTTGGGAGCTGGGGGGGGAAGAGGGGAGAGAGGCATGGGATAATTTCGGCCAAGAGCGGAGAAATTTTGGGTAAATAACTGTTCAAAAGATGTTCCGATCGGTGTACTGATTTAGAAATTTCTAGGGCCTCTAATCTGTCCAATTTATTTCCTTTACCACTGATATGTAAGAATTTGGCATCATCGATAGAAAAAGTATGATTCTCGCGGTGACAATGATTAGCCATTTCAGAATAAATTAGAGGATTTGTTAAGGCGGATTTGTGTTCACGAAATCTCTTTTCAAAAGATCTTCCTGTCTTTCCTATATAGAAATGATCACAGTCAGCACATAAAAGTTTATACACACCACTGTTGCTAAGTATTCCATTTTTGCCTTTCCCATTAAATAAGAGTTTCCGGAGATTAAAATTAGTGTAAAAAGCTGGCTTTATGTGACTTGGAATATTTTTGGTTATTTCATATGATATGTTTTTCGTCCCCTGAAGATGAGGTGAAAGCCTTGAAACCGGTAGGGTTATACCGTCATAAAAAAGTGGAATAAACAGTGTTTGATAAAAATAAATTACAAAATCCTTTTTAGGTGTATACAATCTTTAGCCAGTCTTCCCGATTTTTTTAGAATTGATTAGTTTAAATATGTATATCATTTGCAGGTCGTGATATGATCAGCAGAGTGGTGACAGCACTCACAGTGGACGTGGCGGATAAGTCAGTCTCCTCAGTGGCCGTGAGTGTGTTCAAGATGAAACACGAGAACAGCGAGACGGACAGGAAGACCGAAATACGGAAGACTCTCTCGAGGTTACCTCTTCGGTTTATTGGTTTGTGTTTTAACTGTTCTCTTTCAAATATGATACATAATAAATGGTCATCTTCGTTGGAATAATGCTAGCTTTGAGGTGCATGGTCGCGCAGTAACTTATTGAGATTCCGTGCGAAATGTCGCCGGTTCGAACCCTGCGCTGTGCTACTCCCCTCGAATGACATATGCATTATTGCTACTAAAGGGTCTTACAAATTGAGCAGTTTTTTTTAAATATATTGTTTTTAATTCTTGAATAAAACACACAATTTGTTTTGATTTCAAAAAACTTTTTATTGGTCATTGAAGTAGAATGTATGCCATTTCAACACAATAAACAATATCCGCCAAATGTCCACCAGAGTAGAGTAGCTCCACAGATGTCCACTCTTTTGTCAAAATTTTCGATGACATTTTGGCATAATTGCGGTTCTAACTCACCAATAACGCGAATAATTTCGTCCTTCAGCTCAGGAATTGATTGGGGGTCATTCTTATAGACCCGGATTTTCACGTAACCCGAGAGAAAATAGTTCAACGGTGTCAGATCACATGATCTTGGTGGCCAATTAACATCACCGTTTCCGGAGATTACAATAGATACAATCATTCTCAATTTAAACGCGTTGTTATATTGTATACGACTCCATTTTTATAAATGTCATACATTACACTTCTCAAATGTCACAAGACCCAGGCAAGTTCGCTACGCCATCTGTGTTTTATCCAAGAATTTAAAAAACCGCTCAATTTGAAATACCCTATATAAGGATACCTATGATTTTGGGCATGTCTATTCTTTCAAAAAAAGAGAAAAAAATATGCTGATGTGCTCCGATCGTCGCCCTTTGATGTGGTCGATGAGTTTGCTGGCTTGCAGCGGCGTACTGACTTAAAAAGAAATTAAAAAACTCCACGGCACAGCGTCATTTTTTGACAGACTTAACGTTGGAATGGCGAGGGGATTCTCAACTTCTAGGTCTAACAACAACACGAATGCTAGCGTCATTAAACGCAATACCGGCATATATTCGTTGATTATGATGATGCATTAGATGATATTTTAAAAAGTCGAGCTGCGTCGTTGTCGCTGCTGAGTTAACCAGCATAATTTTAATTTGTTTATATTTTTATTTTAACGGACAACGGATTTTGGTAAGACTTTTGGCCATACCTATCCATTTATTAAATTACTCAACAATCATGAAACGAAGTATATAGCGTAAAATTGGCAACACGAAACAGTGTTCAATAATAAATAAAGATACATACACTAAGCATACCATCACAGCATTTTCATGTCGGGGTAGGCAGAAAGGACAGAGCGCCTATCCTTCGTCTCTTCTACACTCTATTAAATATCGTCTCTTCTACACCCTCAATAAATAAATTTTTGATGATTTGCTCTGTAGCGTAGTCGGTAAGACGTTTGACTTTCACCCGGGGGATTCGGACTTAGTTTCCGAAGGTACCATGAAAAAAGGGGGGTGTTCTCTAATGAAAGATTTATCATTAGAGAACAATCCCCTTTTTTCATGGTATCTTCTTGGTTCTCATTAAATTCTTACGATTTATCTGACTTTTTATGTTTCCACATATTTACATTTGTACTGAATAATTTGTTTTGTTAGTCCTTCATTCATTCGTTACACGTGGCCAAACCATATCAGTGCTCTTCTTTATCTCACTCAATATAATCAGCCTTAATTTCATATTCATCCCTAATCCCTTCACTCCGTATTCTGTCGTACATTGTCACCTCTATGCACGCATTTCTACAGCATTTATTCGGCTCCTTTCAGTATCTTTCTACTTCCCCGTTTCACTTCCGTACATCAAAGTTGATACTAAAATACTGCTGTGGACTATCGTCTTATCAGATTTTGATAGTCAGGTTCGAGTATATATGTTTAAGGACCCAACGGAAAAAGAAGACACAGAAAAGCTGTAATTACTGAAGTTTCTTACCCTTTATATGCAACAAATATTGATTTACATTTTCATCTCCGGTGGCACCAACTTCACGTACCCAGATCCTCCACTTTTTTTATTTTTAAAGAATAGATATGAACGAACTTATAGGTATCCTTAATACCCTCGTCAATGGGCGGAAAAAGTGCCTGTGTCGTTCGAGGGGAGTAGCACAGCGCGGGGTTCAAACCGACGACCTTCCGCACAGAAATCCAGCGCATTACCGCGCGGCCATACACATCAAAAAATTGTATCGTGTCTTCTATTACACTCGTCATGAGTAATGTGCATTAATTTATTCATATGTTTAAAGGCCCAATTGACTTTGTTTCTTATTGCTACACACTGCTCGATATCACGCGTAAATCTTCCATCATCTAAGAAAATACTACCCAAATAGCAGAATTCCTCGACTCGCTTCAATCGTACCCATGTATCGCATTTATTTTTATTTCCACAACTATGGTTTATACATTTCAGGAGAAAACTTTGCTGTGATTGCTACTACCGAGGTGATGATATCTGTAATAGATGTGGCCAAATCATTAGGGATGGTGCACCCCAAGGCGCAGTGGCTGTATTTTATCTCTGATACCGACGCCAAGCACGACAACGTGTCTGCTATGGCCGGCCTCATGGGTGAAGGGGAAAATGTCGCCATCATCTACAACGTCACTTCGGATTCACAAATCTGTAAGGTAAAAAAAAATAATAAATTCTTCTTTTCGAGGTGCCGTCTCCTATCGGAGGTTGGCCACCATCACGGCAATCCTTGTCCTATTCACTGTAGTCTTTAAAAACTCGATACAACTGCGCCCCAACCATTCCCGCAAATTATTAGCTCTGTATACGAATTCCGTGTTTTAAAGTGATGAAGTAGATTTGCATTGAGACCGAGTCTCGTGTTTTCACGCGATCGATGTATCTCCGATTTCTAGCATGGACAATATCTTAGACCAGGGGTCTCCAAACTTTTTAGCCTAAGGGCCACACTGACTCCTCCACTAAGTCCCAAGGGCCAAGACCTAGCTAGCTCATCATACCAACATACTGAAATTCAAATTTTCGTATTGGGACTAGCCGGCGAGTGAGATATCTATGGCGCAGGGTTCGGGGGTGGACTCCGCTCCGTTCACAATTTCGGTTGGTACTTATGGTTGGTGTAGCGAAATTTTTAAAGAAAACTATTTAGTCATCATTGCTGGAATTTTATAAGAGTCTTCCACTCACACAGTTTGATCAGTTGCATAAATTTGCTAGTGGCTTTTTTCCGCTTTCGGCACTATTTATCTGTGTGAAAAAACATTCTCCAAAATGAAATATACAAAAAATATTTACAGATCCACATTATCTGATGAGTATTTGAAGTCGCTGCTGATAATTTCTACTAGTAAACTTGATCCACAACTGCAAATAATTGTCAGTGGAAAGTTACAGCTACATAAAATCTCATTAATCATAATTATAAGGTTTAATTTCATTATGTGAATAACCTATGTATTTCACTTATTGGAAGTTTTTAGGATAAATCTCATATCATTAATTACAGTTTAAATGTTCAATTTCATTATGTATCTCAGTTATTGTGTTTCTTAATTGGTCGTTAAATAAAAAAACATCTGATTTTTATTTTGTATGATTTACTTACATTGTAAATTTTACAATGTAATCAAAATAAACTATGACGGGCCGGATTGGTGGTGCTCGCGGGCCGGTGTTGGCCCGCAGGCCGTAGTTTGTAGACCCCTGTCTTAGACAATGAAAATATGCATGAATCGATGTATTATTGAGATTCTGACATCGCGTCATCAATGTGCAGTGAAGAATCATATCTTGAAAATTTTGACATTTGAATTTGGAGACCAACTACAGACTCCCGGTCCAAATGGAATAAGGAATTTGCAGGCTCCTCCAAACAGGTTGTCAAAAAACGTGTCTATATATGTATTGATATGTATTTCATCAATTGAAAAAAAAGAAACATTCTGCATAACTTACTGAGGTAATGATGTTTAAGGTAAAAGCAAGGAATATCAGACTGCTAACATGTACCCTCTCTAGGTTCTGTTCTAGCTATTTGGCTATAAATATTCTTGTTCTCCTGCTCTGTGCAGAGCGGTCTGATATGCCAATGTCGTGAGCTGCTGCGAGGCTTCGTGCTGGCGCTGGATCAGGCCATCGTGGAGGAGGTGCAGGTGGCCTCGCAACTCTCTGACGAGGAGTGGGAGGCTGTGCGACCCAACAAGCAGCAGCGTGGTGTCATGCTCATGGATAAACTCGAGGTATAGATTTATTTATTTACTATATATGAAATCTTTTGTTATACTATATAATGTGGGTCTGATTAATGTTTTTATATTGAAAAATACTGGGAATGATTCTCCTTCTTTTGCTAGGCGGTGTCGATAATATATCTAGTATGTCACTCAATTGGTTCAGTATCTCCATACCGCGCGTCAAGAGAGAAAAGCTAGGAAGTTTCTTCTGCTAGTTGGTACATAGAACAAAGAATGATTTCTCGCATGGTCTAATTAAAGGAAACTTGAAAGCTAAATATCGCTTATATTGCGGGACATTTGAAATTAAATTGCACTACTTTTAACATCCCGATCTCGTGTTTTAATGTGAAAGACTAGATATACACTGAGACACGGTCCCGTGTTTTAATGCGAAAGACTATATATACGAGTACACTGAGACACGGTCCCGTGTTTTAATGTGAAAGACTAGATATACACTGAGACACGGTCCCGTGTTTTAATGTGAAAGACTAGATATACACTGAGACACGGTCCCGTGTTTTAATGTGAAAGCCTAGATATACACTGAGACACGGTCCCGTGTTTTAATGTGAAAGACTAGATATACACTGAGACACGGTCCCGTGTTTTAATGTGAAAGACTAGATATACACTGAGACACGGTCCCGTGTTTTAATGTGAAAGACTAGATATACACTGAGACACGGTCCCGTGTTTTAATGTGAAAGACTAGATATACACTGAGACACGGTCCCGTGTTTTAATGTGAAAGACTAGATATACACTGAGACACGGTCCCGTGTTTTAATGTGAAAGACTAGATATACACTGAGACACGGTCCCATGTTTTAATGTGAAAGACTAGATTTACACTGAGACACGGTCCCGTGTTTTCACGTGATAGATATCTCTTCTAAAAAAGGACATTGACTGTCGACTGACGATAGTCTCCCGATTTTTAACATGGACAATATTTTAGATAACGAAATTATGCATGAATTGATTTATGATGGAGATTCTGATGTTGAGTCATCAATGTGCAGTGATGTGTTAGGTCTTGAAGATTTTGACATATGAATCTACAGACCAAATACAGTATCTGAATTATTCATTTTTAACTAAATTTTTAAAGTATATGAGACATTACAATATTCTATTATAAAACTTTACTGACAGCAATTTTAGTAAACCTTTCACAAAAATCAGAATACCTCAAAAACAATTCGAGTACTCGGCAAGGTTGTTATGATTTTGATCGGGTCTTAAAGTGTTAATAACGCGATGGATTGTTGTATATCGTGTAAAAGTTCGATATTTCCGTGGCCTAGTTCAGTGGTGACGAACCTATGACCCGCGGGTCAGACACTGACCCACGAAGGCGTTTTAAATGACCCGCGCGTTGATTTTCATAAACTTATTTTTTTATATCATAAAAGAGAGAACAGATAATCGAAAATATTAAAAAAATTAAGTATAACATAAATATCTAATGTCGAATACTCAGTGCAGAGGCGTCACTGGGCATGGTGTCACCTGGTGCAGTGTGGTATCACACCATTGATATACATTTTTTGCTCTTTAGTTGCAAAAGTAAAAGTTGTAAAACAAAAAGCGAGGTGCATGGCCGCGCGGTAACGCGCTGGACTTCCGTGCGGAAGATCATCGGTTCGAACCCCGCGCTGTGCTACTCCCCTCGAACGACACAGGCACTTCTTCCGCCTAGTGTTCGAGGGTATAAGGATACCTATGACTTTGGTCATATCTATTCTTTAAAAAAGGAAACGTAAACCTTTTTAGAGGATTTTAAAAGTGAGAACCAAAAAAAAGGGTCAACTGTTAAGTTTTTCTGTTAACAAATTTTCGGCGTTTCCAAATTATTATTGGTACCCTTTTTACCCCCCCCCCCTCCAGTGACGCCACTGACTTAGTGACCCACGGACTAGTATTAAAAGAAATAATGAACAAAATTAGACTCACTTCTCAAAAAGGTTCGCCATCACTGGCCTAGTTGATAAGACATTTGTTTTGCAACCCGAGGGTTGCGGGGTCTATCATACTTCCGTTGGAATTCATTATTTTTAAATTACAATGCATATTTTTAATCCCAAAGGTGTACTTGGCTATTAATTCGCAAGTGACAAAAGCAGGGCTGTGGAGTCGGAAGAAAAAAAACACGACTCCGACTCCGATTCCTATATTTACCAACAACACGACTCCGACTCCACAACTCCGACTCAACGACTCCGACTCCACAACTCCGACTCCACAACTCCGACTCAAAAAAGCTCAATTTTATAAGGTTGTTTCCTACCTTTGCATATAGCCATTTTTTTCATGTTATACGGATAAAAATAAAACAAGATCAAACTTTAATAATTATGCATTAGAATTTATTCTTAAAAACAACATTGCTTCTATTAAATCTGTATTGGGTTGGCGGTAATGCTGTAACGATCAATGCTGAATCTTTTACGATTTCTAGATACCGCTGTATTGCCATTTCAACATTTAACTTATAAGTTCGGTCAATTTTTTCCATTATTTTCAATGCATCATAAAATTCAATTTTAAATTTTGAAATAGAGTCTCCTTCATCTATATTGGGACTGTGATTCAAACGAGGACGTTTTAGTTTATCTTGTTCATTGAGATATTTTTCAAAATCGTCTTCAGATTCAGCGGTGTCGGATGAAGATGATGATACTTCGTGTACGCTGCCTGCTGTCGTCTCTTTTTCTAGTCGAAGGCCTTTCATACGAACGGTTAATTCAAACAGAGCGTTTTTAGCTCTATTTATTTGTTCTTCCGTCAATATGGATCGAACCATGGGGTTAACATAGATCCCAGCCAACAGAATTTTCTTTCGACGTGAGAAAGAAGGAGACAAACACATTTTCGTAGACTTTATGCATTAAATGAATCTCGGTGATTCACCATATCGGCGCGACTTGCGCCTGCAAGTTTAATATTCGTGCACAATACCCATTCATTATAATAATTAAAAAAAAATGTATTTTAAATTTTAACGAAAAAGTAGTCGGAGTCGCTCGTTTTTTACGACTCCTACTCCGACTCCGACTCCGGCCCAAACACCGCGACTCCGCGACTCCGACTCCAACTCCGACTCCGACTCCACAGCCCTGGACAAAAGAAATCTTTGTTTATTAAAATATTATTTAATTCTTTTGTCAAATATTCTCATTCACATGATGAGTACATAGTGAGACTTAATAAAGATTATCTACCACGTGAGTCAACCCTTGGTGTACTGCATCAGTCTACTCGTAAATGAATTAACTCCTACAATTTCCTCCACAGTAAAAAAACATTTAAGAAATTGGGAATTAAGTAAGTCTACCATTATTTCTCAAAAAATCACAGGCACATATTTTTCAGGAACATTTAAAGGCAAACAGCGTGTGCTATAATTGCAGCTCTTGGAGCATTCGGTCTTCAGATACGTGGGGAACCACCTTTCAAAGATCAAACGCTACAGCGAGGAAGTTCGAATTTCTTCAGGTGGGTTGAACATATCGTCAAGAACTTTAAAGCAAATTTTATTTTATAAATACATAATTTGTGAGAAAGCAACAGGTAATTTAATATATTGTTTATAGTTAAGGCATTAACATTGTGGAGGTTTAAAGACATTGTAATTTGTTTTATCAAACACTGTTTACTCCACTTTTTGCAATGATACCATTGTATACCATACCATTATACACCCCTACCGGTTTCAAGGCTTTCACCTCATCTTCAGGGGAGCGCAAACAACACTAAATGCTGTTCGAACTGGTACCGATATACACGCTTCAACGGTTGGGGGCTGAGGGGTGAAGGAGGCATGGGACAATTTCGGCCAAGAGCGGAGAGATTTTTGGGAAATAACTGTTCAACAGATGTTCGGATCGGTGTTCTGACTCTTCAACAAGGTTTTCACCTCATCATCAGGAGTCTTGTTTGTACTTCTCTGATGATGAGGTGAAAACCTTGAAACTGGTAGGGTTATACCGTTACATAAAGTGGAGTAAACAGTGCTTGGTAAAACAAATTACAATATTTTTAAACTTCCGCAATGTTAGGGCCTGTCTAGATAAGGCGTTTTACGCGCGATTCGAGTAGCGCGTTTCGAATTAATTAAGGTCAATTGATCTAGCTTCGCGGTATTTATGAAATTTACAAACATGTATGTTTCTGTAAAATGTCTTCTTCCTCCGTGCGATTGAGTTAGAATCGAACTCGAATCGCGCGTAAAACGCCTCATCAGGACAGGGTGTTAATACCTTAACTATAAATAATACTGGTAGGTTATTAGACTATTCTTACAGTGTGATCAATTTTTTTCGACTATTTAACTTTTTTCTTTTACAATTAGTACTTAATCTTTTTATTCTGAAGTGTTTTTTTATATAATAACAATTTTGTGTGTATAGAAATATATATATATATATATATATATATATATATATATATATATATATATATATATATATATATATATATATATATATATATATATATATATATATATATATATATATATATATATATATATATATATATATATATATATATATATATATATATATATATATATATTTTTTTTATATTATACTTTCATTATTTCGTATATTTAGTTTACACGTTAAATGCATACATTCTTTTATACTAAATGAAGAATGAATTTTCTTTTGAAGGTAGGACGCTGGAGACCTGTGGACGGGCTGAGAATGGAGAACCCCATCTTTCCTCACGTAGAGCACGGCTTTAGAGGCAGACACCTCGCCATCGTCACTATACATGTAACTATTTTTTTCCAATAATTATATTCCAATAGAGTAAATACACAACGAGTATTAACATAATCGTTAGTGTCCAAAAACATACGAACTAATATAGCACTGAATGAGTTTCAGTTTGATAAAATAAAATAAACACTATTTTTATTCTTTTTATTAAACAAAGTAAAATATTGTGCAAATATTTGTCAAGTCTATACCTATATACATATTTATTACTTAACTAATCTTAATTATATATTAAAATTTATGAACTTACTTAATCTTATTTTCCTACATGTCATTTTATTTTTATTTTTTATAATCTTAATATATGATTTCTTAGAAATAATTAACATTTACATACTACTTATAACTAGATAACAATTCTTACAACTAATTATTTAGCCAGAACAAGTCCACTCGTTCAGGCATAAAGGTTTTCGTCCTATCTGACCTATGCTGCACCCGTTTGGGGTGGTGTGAGCAACACGGATCACATGAAACTCCAGCGAATGCAGAACAAGGCATTCAAGATATCTTTTAGCACCCATCCCAGAATAAACCTTACCCGATTCCACGCCGAACAGCGATAAGAAACTCTACAACATCACATCCTCGCTTGGATCGTGAAGTTCTATAAAAGTCAACAAAATCACAGCAATCCCTTAGTCGCTGCCCTGGGGGCTTACGAGAGTAAATCCAATCTACCCTTCCGTTATAAGCACAAGCTCCCGAAGCATTATCTGTTGCCTGACTAGTCCACCTTCAGTATTAGCTGGGACGACCAAGGTCCGACTGAATGTGATGGAATACAAGTAGCCTGAACGAGTGGAACACATGGTCTTCGAAACCATATGTTCCACTCGTTTCACTTTTCGTGACGTTCAGACTAATTTCCCCTACAGCGCCTATGGAAGTTTTACTTAAAAAAAAGGAGAATATTTAATCCAGTATCAGAAAACGGTACATGAGGAAGATCAAATAAAATTGGTGTGTAACAAGTAGCTAGAACGAAATCGATAGATAACATAACATAATATATTAAAACGGTTCTAGAAAGACTTCCGAAATGAAAAGACCGTTAGGATAGTTACCTTAGATAGCGAAGGTTAAGGTAGTATTCTAAAGGGCATGCAGAACATAGGTGTTGCTGACTGGAGGGGAAAAGTCAAGGACCATACTGGCTAGAGAGTGGTTGCCAAGTCAGCTTTATGGCCTATATGATGTGGAACACCACGGCGGTAACGAAAGGAATTATTTTATAGACGTAATAAAAAAAAACGATTTTCTCATAGTCAACTGAATGTTCAGTTTCCAATTATGTTAGGTTTTGATAACATTTTTTTTTGTCTAACAACGCTTACCCTTAGGCACGAAGAGACGAGTTTGCAAAGCCTGTTAATGACAATCTACCTGTTAAGGATGTTTTGACGGGACATTCTTCAGAACGATTAATGTCACGACATTATTTCTAGTCGAGGTTTCAGAGTCTCAATGGCCAATATATATAAAAACAATGGTGAACAGGTTGGCTAGAAAAGAATTCGAGAAATGGCTTACTCATGGAATATCTAAATAAGGCCCAACCCAGTTTTCTCTTTCTAAGAAGGCAATGAGGGGGTCTTAACGTATCCGTAGTGGTAATGATAACTTATTTACTGGGGGTTATGGAGTATCCCTTTTGTGAGTGCAGTGTTCTGCAAACCATGACCCACATCGTTGATAAGTGTCTGCTGAACTCGACCCTAAGAAGATTGCGGGAGGTCAACAGAGCGTCTCACGAAGCGATGGTGTTGTTAACAGATTTGCCTATTCCTTTGTAGTGTGGAGATCCTACGAGTATATGAGAGGAAAAAAACTAATAGCCACGTGATTCGGTACATCATGCAAGAATGATTTGAATTGCGTCATTGTCCACGTCACTACCTGTCTTTGAATATTTACATGTTTCTAAGATACAACTCATATAATAAAATGAGATATTAATGTACTCTTCATCGGGCATCTCGTCAATTTATACAAATTGTGACTCTAACACGCGCTCATTTTCATAAACAAGTCTACGTGCACCGAGGAACGGATACAACTTCATGCCTTTTGAAAATTGGCATGAAACTATAAAGTATTGTATTACAAAAGCGTCATATACGAGTATCCAAGAAACATTAATTCCAATGGACTAACAAAACTTTTTCAGCATTATATTTTAAAATAATATTTTCGAAAATTTAATTTAATACCCTCAGTAGTGAAAAAATAACATGTTTACTTCGCAAGCTTATAAATATTTATGACGACCTTCGTTGGTAAGACGCAACCCGGAGGTTGCGGGTTTAAATCCCGCTGAAACCCAGATTATTTTAAAAAGGATTCCAATCTGCTTTTCACTTAACCCTACAATGCGCGATTTTTTTTATTTCAAAAATAAAAATATATATATGCATTAAATATGTACTGGAACATGAAAAATACAATAAAACTTTTTTTTTTGTTTTTATTTATTTATATTTAAAAAAAATGAGTATGGTTCATATATGAATCACTGCGCATTTGTAAGTGAATTGTATGATATAATGATATAAATGAAATTATATATTTTACTTCACTTATTTTACACATATGTACTAAAGAATTAAAGAAAAAAAATAAGATTACCTTGATCATAATAATAAAGTTATTTGATTTCAAACTGGAACAAATCACAAAAGTCATCTACGCGCAACAAGTCAAACTTCAACTGCCAAATTGACCGGTAAAACAGTTTTCTATTAAACCTATGTGGTTTTAAAGCATGGAGATTATTGTATCACATTTTTAACAGCGCATGAGTTGTTTATACCACTCAACACAAAAATATTTAGAAAAACTTTGGTTGATTTACATGTGCATCATTGCGCACTGTAGGGTTAAGACCTCTTTAACATCTTCCTGGTTGGTTGGAAAAATGACCACATGGCAATAAGTCCGTCAGGTTGTACTGTATACAACGAAAGTGTAATACAATAAAATGCAATATTTATTAATGATCTCCATTGACGTTATAGAACGATATTTATCCATCAGGAACTCAGGGATGCCGTGAAGTTCCTTTATCCAGGTCGGTTCATAGCCCGTTACTCTACGTCAGTGCTTCCCAACGTTGGGCCCACGCCCCACAGGGTGCCAACTTGATTTTTAAGGGGGGCAATTCGAAAATTGAATCGTTCAGAGTTTAGTCGTATTTTGATCGCTTTGTCGCGTCACCGTTACGTAGGGGGAGGGGGGGGCATAAGAATTTTAGAAATGCTTAGGGGCATAGCACAAAACACATTGGGAAACACTGCTCTACGTCCTCCCACATAAGTCGGAGACTGCGAATTTCTTCCAATCATATTACTGGTGATTGGTGTTGGATTTAGTGGACAGTATGTAAATCAGCAGAGCTCTTTGTCATCTGTCAGACAGAATTGTCGACATGTGATCCAACGATCTCTAGCAATATGAGTACACACATATCGTGGTAGTTGTAGGTTGGTGTTGCGTACGAAGATGAACCATCTCGTTTGATACATTGTTATACCGCCTGATAGCCAATATACTCACAAGGCATTTGTTATGAAAACTGAGCAGCCTTTCTTCTTGGACTTTGGTTATATACCAACATTCATCGATCATCATCAAGTATCATCCGATTCGTTAATTCCCTTGAGGAAGTATTATTTTACAGTTCTTTATTTTTCTTTCTCGTTCACACCTCATGCCTAAAGATTGTGGTCTTGATCGGACAACATTCTTGTTTTGACAAACTTCCTCAATTCAAAGCCACCCTGTAAGGACTCGATGTCGGGACCCTGTATGATATAACTGCATCTAGTGGGTGTTCATCCACGCTATCTTGTGCCCCATCACCAACAGCTTTTCCAGGTTATCAGGGTATCTCCTAACAATATGCCACAAAAACAGCGTTATGCGTTACATACATGAACAGAAGAGTCTCCACCTAGCCTGCAACTCCATTAGGATGGAAGCATTAGTATACATGGCTGTCTATCAATATATTTCAAAGTCATCGATCCTGATTCCCTCATCGTCCATCTTTCTATACCAAATAATTTTCGTAAGTATGAAAACCTTGAGGATGTCTGCTTTCTAAATATATAAATTGTCGTTTTATTAGCAGTTCCAAATAATTATTCCATAACTAGACTGTATACGAGTATATTGGGTAATCAATACAGGCATTGTACGGTTTTAAACAAATATAAGTTAACTGATAACAATGTTGTATGTATATATATAAAAACATTCCGAAATCGCATATAAGAAGACGAGCATATCTCAAGATAAATGATAGAAAATACATTTAAGACAGAAGCTATCAAAGGTTTGGGTTCATCTCATAACATTTCCCCGGCCGAGATACATCGGACCGATATAGGGCGAGCTCGGCCGCGAGGATATCAGATGTTTTTTCAGCCCACACCCTTGATGGATCAATATGACTGACTTCTTCCAGGCGTAAAGTGAAGGAGTTGTTCTTGACGGAATGAATTTATTGAATTGTATCGATTTGTTAAGTTCGATTTATACTGTTTTTCTTTCCATTGTATAACGCTGCTTCTTTGTCAATTTTTATGTATTGTTGTGTTATAATATTTGTATCAAAAAGGCCATTTAGCCAAAGAGATAAAATAAAATAAAATATTAAAAATATATATTACTATGAATGGCTGTTTTCAATATTTTTTAATTTATTTATTTTTATCTCATTTCGTTGGTACTAATTATAATATATAGATAATCTTTTCATAACTTGAAATGCATTTTTTTGCAGAATCCACCATGGTCAATTTTGTATTTTAATGAATCTGGATCCTTGGTAAAGTGTCGAGGATTGGTGTTTGATATCGTGGACGAGTTATCCAAGAACTTAAACTTTACGTAAGTAAACATTTATTTTTCTTGATAATTTTGTTAATATAATATAAACCTTGATAATTTTGTTAATATAATATAAACCTTGATAATTTTGTTAATATAATATAAACCTTGATTATTTTATTAATATAAACGAAATATATAATAAAAAATATCATAATTTGTTTAGTCAAACACGGTTTATACCACTTTATATAACGGTATAACCTACCAGTTTCAAGGTACCTCATCATCAGGGAGCACAAACAAGACTGAAATATATTTATTTATTTGCTTAATTAACACTTCATTGCAAAAACAATCTGGCGGGCTTATTGTCAGGCGGCAATCTCTTCCAACCAATCAGACAAAAGTAAATAAAGCAAGTTGCATGGTCGCAAAAAAAAAACATTTAAATGGCTACCCATCCCCACGAAATTTACGAACACATACGTGAGTATACGCTCATAAACCTCACAAAGACGAACAATCATCCGAACATGCATATAAAGTGAGATATCATCAATCAAAGGAAAAGGAAGGGATGGTAGAGAGGAAATAAAAATCAGGAATGAAACACGTTATATTACTGACTAGAAATTAAGGTTTTTTCAGTCACTTCTGAAAGCATGCCAAAGACTGAGTGAGTCTAACAATGGTTTATTCGAGCTAGTACCTAAATACACGCGTCTTACGGTAAAATCTCAGGCTGGAGATTGTGGGTGGAGAGAGGCAGGAGACAACTTCAGCAAGCAGCGATGAGATCTTGAGAATGCATTTTATTTGGCAAATATATCCCTAGATCTCACCGCTGTTTGCTGAAGTTGTCTCCTGCTTCCCTTCACCCACAATCCCTAACCCGATGTTTTGCCGTTAGAAGCGTGTATGTCGGTACCAGTTCGAACATATTACGAGTATAATGCAGTCTTGTTTGAGCTTCCCTGACGATGAGGTGAAAACCTTGAAACCGGTAGGTTTATACCGTTATATAAAGTTGAATAAACAGTGTTTGACTAAACAAATTACAATATCTTTAAATCTCCGCATTATCATTGCCTATAAATTTAAAAGAATCATTTTTGTTTGCAGATATTCCGTAATTATTGCTTCTCAAATAAAAGAAGATTTCATGAATGATTCCTTCGGAAGAGTGGTGAGACTTTTAAATAAAATTTATTTAAGACGATTTCCGCGTCTTTGTTGTTAAGACGTCTGTCTTTGATACTGGGGGTTGCGGGTTCGATTCTAGCTGATGCGCATTGTTTTCTAAAAAAAGCTCTAATTTGGTTTTCACTTTAGATCTCTATAAGAACCTTTTGCATCCTCTTTAATAACCTTAGTTGGTATGGCGTCTGGCTTCTAGCCTGAAAGTTACGGGTTCGGTGCCCGTTGGAAACCATTTTTTTAAAAAAGATTTCCAGTCTTTTTTTTACATATTTTTGTATTGTATTACACATTCGTCATATACAGTACAACCTGAAGGCCTTATTGTCATGTGGCAATATCTTCCAACCAGAAAGATGTTAAATAAGCCTTCAGTGAAAATCAGATTGGATTTTTTAAAATTTGGGTTCCGACGGAACTTGAAGCCACAACCTCCGGATAATACAAGAGTCTTACCAACTAGGTCACCGAAGTAGTCAGGTTCTTATAAAAGATTGCCATTGTATAGAACTAAAGTTTTATATAATACAATACAAAGGTAGCTGACGGGATTCGAACCCACTTCCCATCAATTTTCCAAGTATGTGTGTTTACCATTACATCACAACTCTCACCAGTTATCATGTACATCTCCCATCAATTTTATTCTTATTTATGTGAAATTTATGACATTGTTTTGTGAATGATTAATGAATATTAAAAAAATAACCAATAAATAAATGTTTCAGATAAAAGACCCGTTCGAGCAGATAAAGTCTGACATCGAGGACCTGCTGAAGATCATCGAGTCAGAGAGTCTCCTGCTGGCGGCCAGTGCCTTCACGGTCACAGAGGCCCGCAAGCGGCGAGTGAACTTCACCATGCCCGTCAGCATCCAACCATATTCCTTCCTCGTGTCTCGCCCGCGGGAACTCAGCAGGGTGTTTCTCTTTATGGCACCCTTTGCTAAGGATGTTTGTATAACATATTTCTTTTTTATTTAGTTTGTTAGATTAAGAAACATATCTAAGCTATTTGAGTCTGTCATATGCAAGATAAGAATAGGTCACCGTCTGATAAGACACGTTTTTGTCTGATAGAATAGGACATCTTTATAAAATCCATACAAAGTAATGCCCTTCCTGCACGTGTAAGGTGGAAAAGGAAAATTTTGACCACGTTTTCTTTGAGTAATCTGTTTGTGGCGTGTTTGATCTTTACTAAATTATAATATAAATTTCACATGTTCGTTCAATATGTACCTACTCGCACTTAATGCTCCACTAAATTACAGTGACACATCTGAATTTATTGTTCAAAACTCAAAATATATTGAATAGTACAGCAGTTGAAAACATATTTTTTTATCTTTTAGATTATCATTGGTACAAATCATCCTCTTTATAGGATGAAATGTCTAATTAATTTTAAAAAAAACGCGTATACTCAGAAAAACCTAAATCAATTTAGTGAAATCTTTATCACCGTATGAAATGGAAACATGGGTGATGACAAAGAAGGAAAGACACTTGATAGATACCTTGGACATGTAGTGATAAATGCAGATGATGCGAATCACATTGACCCGTAAGGTGTACCCAAGTCTCAATTATCTAAGAATTTCTACATTATACAGGAAAAGGGTTCTAACGAGAACGAAAGTCTTGAGAAACTGGTGATCACGGGAATAGTTGAGGGAAAACGAGCAAGAGGAAGGTCCTCAGCAAGGGGGTCACCATTCGAGGCGAGTGATACCTCGGGTTACGAACTTAATTCGTTCTTTGATTCCGTTCGCGAGCCGAAATGTTCGCAAACCGAAATTCATTTTCTTGTGAGCTATAATGAGGCTTAATTTAATGTAAAATGTATTTTATATATCATCATCATCATCATTGTCAACCAGGGTCGATCCACTGCTGGATGAAGGTCTCCCCAAATTGACTCCAAATAGTTCGGTTTTTTGCTCGTTGATGCCATGTGATGCTGCCATGCTTCCTGATTTCATCTATCCAGCGTACTTTCGGTCTTCTGGGCCTCTTTATGCCTCTTGGGTACCATTGGATTATTTCGGATGCCCATCGGAAGTCTGACATTCTGGATATGTGTATATATTTTTATATACACTGTATATTTTATATATGCTGTATATTATATATATAAAAAGCAAAAAAAAATGTATCAAGAACAACGAACGCAACGACAAACAATGTTCACAACGCACGCACCTGAGAACAACTAATGCGTAATTGCGTAATGCGCCGTTACAACTAATTCGTGAGCCGAGGCATTTTGTTCGCAGGTCGAGTCAAAATTTGTTCGGAAATTGTGTTCGTAAGCCGATTTGTTCGTTCGTTCTAGAGGCGTTCGTGACCCGAGGTTTGACGGTATCTCTCTCTCGAGTTGCTTGTTATGGTTAAGATCCCTCACCACTTTCAGCGTTCGGATATCCTCCTTTACACAACTTATTCATATTTTCTTTGGACGACCTCTTCGTTTCTTCCTGTCAACTTCCAGTCCAATAAACGATCGACCATCATAATCTGGGCCTTCTAGCGCGTGGCCGTACCACCGTAATCTGTTCTCCCTCAGTTTGTCATCTACGTTGTGCCACTTTGAGATTCTGTGTGATATATTTCTTCTACAAATTATGGTGCATCAAGTTCCAAACATAACAGAGGAACACGACGGACGGTCAACATAGAGCACGAGATGAAGAAGAAAAAAATATGTATCTCGTACAATGATGCTGAGCCATAAAATCTCTCTTTGAGGGTAGATCACGCGATGCACCAAGATATTTCTTCCAGGATAATGGGTTAGCAGAACTGGAAAAAGTAGGCAGTAGTGAATGTTGAAGAGAAAAGACGATGCATCACCATAGGTTCTAAATGACCTTATAAAGAAACATCAAATCCTTCTGTCTGAGAGTTTAATAAAAGATCGTAGTCAAGTTATATCACGCCGTTTTCCTGCTGAATGCAGTAGAGAGACATAGCGCCAGCCTTTTTTTTTTTTCCCCACTTGGCGAGTTTATTGCCATGTGGCAATCTATTCCAACCAACCAGAAACTTGTTTTAATGGGCCCTAAGGGAAAACCAGACTGGAAATGCAGCGGGGATCGTACCCGCAACCTCCGGATCGGCAGACAAGCGTCTTACCACCAGGCCATGGAAGTCGTCAACATAACTTTCCTAACACACATATTTCGCTGCTTTCACGTTTATACACCTTCTCATACTTCTCCTACGATTTCTATAACTTTTTATTTTTCCTTCTTTCAAAATATCATTAATTTAATTCAACTATATATTCCCTGGTATTTATTTATCAATTTATTCGTTCCACGGGCCCAAACCATCTCAGACTACATTTTATCATCGTACTCAACACATTAGCCTTACATCTCTAATCACTTCAATCCGTATTCTGTTACATATTACCACTCCATGTATTCTTCTAAGTTCACACATTTCTACATAATTAATTAGGCACTTTCCACGTCCACGTTTTTTTTAAAATTGTTTAGTTGGTCTTTCTTCATTAATTCGTTCCATGTGCCCAAACATCTCGCAACGTAATGTTATATTGCGTAATATAATGTTAAATATGTTAGTATAACTATACGATATGTTTCAATATATTTCCAGACTTGGCTATGTCTCGGTTTTTCCGTGATCCTAATGGGCCCCGCGCTGTTCGTGTGCCATCACCTGAGCCCCTTCTACGACGAGGTCGGCTGCATGGTGAAGCGGGGCGGGCTGTCCACGCTGCACAACTGCATTTGGTATATGTACGGCGCTTTGCTGCAACAAGGTTAAACCATTAACCTGGATTTCCGCTAAACCGTGATCATATGTGTTGTCGACCTTTTTTCTGTCCCTCCCTACATTGCAGAAAGATATCTTTAATATAACTCTACTTGTTATTTTTTAACGTTTTTAAATATCGTCGTGTAAAGCGCAAAGTAGATTTGCGTTGAGTTCTGGTCCCGTGTTTTTATGTGATCTATACCTCTTCTAAAAAGGGGCATATAACTGGTATCTAGCAAATACTAGGTAAGGCCAGAAAGTAAGTGTACTGAATTTTTGTAGGTGACATTTTTTATTATTTAAACAAAAAAATTACGTGGTTACCGTAGTACATATGTAAGCTATTTTTCGACATAGTCGCCATTCCTCTCAATGCAGGTGGTGAAGCGGGGTATCAACTTTTTGATGGCTTCCTCGAAGTAGTTTCCCGCCAACCCCTCCGTCCACTTCTCCACCTCCTCCTTTACTTCCTCGTCGGTTGAAAACCTTTTACCACCCATGTGCAGCTTCAGGGAGGTAAAGAGATAGTAATCTGAAGGGGCTAGGTCAGCGGAATGCGCGGGATGGTTCAGGACATCCCATTTAAACGAGGCGAGCAGTTCCTTCGTGGCGTTGGCCGTGTGTGGTCTGGCATTGTCGTGCAGCAGGCAGACTCCCTTTGTCAGCATGCCTCTCCTCTTGTTCTGAATCGCCCTCCGCATTTTTTTAGGTTCTCACAGTATCTTGCAGAGTTGATGGTCTCCCCTTGAGGCATATATTCAATCTGCGATCGTCACGGAGCGCATTTTCGATTTTTTTCACAATTTCGTCAGTCACAATTGAAGGTCTTCCGCTCCTCTGATCATCATGCACAGACGTACGACCGTTTTTAAACTCGCGACACCACTTGTACACACTCGTACGATTCATAGCTTTATCACCATATGCAGTTTTCACCTCATTATAAACCTCAACCGGAGGTTTTCCCTTCCAAACGAGATAACGGATGACGCCGCGTATTTCGCACTTGGCGGGAGATTGGATTGACATTTTTCACGAAACGTGTTGTCGCGTCGACACTTCTCAACCTACTGATCTCGAACCGGTCTCGTTGCGGAGGGGAAGGGTCAGGCTATACGGAAGTGTAGCCAACATGTCGAAAATAAAATCCATCCGGTCGTGAGAGTCTCAGTACACTTACTTTCTGGATACGCCTCGTATGTTCCTAAAAAATTCAACCTTTGAAAGATAGTCTCCTAATTTCTGATTCCTGATTTATAATATGAATGTGGATAATACCCTAGATAAAGAAAATATGCGTGAATTGATTTCTGATGGAGATCGTGTGCAGTGAAGTATCAGACCTTGAAGATTTTGACATATGACTCTGGAGACAACCTATAGTTTCCGGGTCCAGATAGAATGAGAATCGCTGCACCCTCCAAATAGGTTATCAAATAACATGTGTTGATATGTAGTTCATCAACTGATAGAATAGAATAACCCTACAGAACTTAAAGGTAACATATATGATAAGCACAAGAAAATAAGTGAGACCCGGTACATGTGTAATAAGCATGGTATAACTCTCCACAAAGGAGAATAA
The DNA here is from genome assembly GCA_949825065.1 of Odontocerum albicorne. Taxonomy (NCBI): domain Eukaryota; kingdom Metazoa; phylum Arthropoda; class Insecta; order Trichoptera; family Odontoceridae; genus Odontocerum; species Odontocerum albicorne. The sequence continues at coordinate 32,504,026 of OX463851.1, forward strand.
TGGCCAACTTACTATACAAAACTAAATTACTTAAGTATTTTAAATAAATACTCGTATATAAAGTTTCACCACAACATTCGTAATATTTACGTTGATACAGCAATTTTAGAAAACCCTTTAACCATATTAATTACTCAAAAAACAGCCCTGGGAAAGGTTGTCATGATTTTGATCGGGTCTTAAAAAGTTAAGGTACGAGTAACTTCTCAATTATCTTGGACCCACAGTTTTGGTTTTGATGTTTCGTAAATTTCTGATATTTCCAGGAGACGCCAGATGTGTTTTATTTTAGTTTGTCGTCGTATCGTTCAAAGTTAAATTTATATATTGTTTTAATATTCATTCCATATTGCTTTTTAACGCAGTCTACGTGGAGGTCTTTTCAAATGTTGTCTCTTGGACCCATATATTCTAAGTAGGGATGAATAGACACAAGGGTAAAATGCAAATATGGTTTTATTTTATTGCAATTAGCACCGAATGTGATTGAGGTGATATACAAGACTCACAACACATGCTAGTTTGTCCAAGGGACCATATGCTCTGGAAGGACCTGATTGATGCGAATGATAGGGTGATCTCTATGGTCTTGCGAATGATAGGGCGATCTCTATGGTCTACTGGAAACATGTGGCATACTTAATGGCCCGGACGCGGAAATGAATTAATTATCTTGGATCCAGCTGGCCTCTATTATTTAAACCATCGACTTCTCGTAGGACTAAACTTTGAGGCAAACTTCTACAATTCCCTGTCGATTTGATAACTGTATATTTATTATTGTAACCAGGTGGCATGCACTTACCGCAGGCGGACAGTGGACGGCTGGTGGTGGGTACTTGGTGGCTGGTGGTAGTAGTAATGGTCACCACGTACTGTGGCAACCTGGTAGCTTTCCTCACTTTTCCGCGGCAGGAGGCGCCCATCACGAACGTGGAGGATCTGATCTTACATCGAACTACCCTCACTTGGGGAATGCGACGTGGCACCTACCTTGAGGATAGTATGAAAGTATGTCTTTTTTATTTCATATTATATGATACAAAACATATAACCTTTTGAAGGTAATTTAATAATATTTACTGTCAATATTCGTCCTCCTGGAGGCAAACATAATAATTAGTAATCTTAGGGGTTGAATTCAAATATGTTTTCGTCAATTCTATGGTAAATTCTATGGTAATTCTATGGTTTTGGTAAAGAGGTACAAGTCATCAATTACTTATTTGTCAGTTTGAAATTTTGCAACACTTGTATTCCTGAAATACAGACCTCAGGTAAATTTTAAAGGTAAACTTTGAATACATAAATAATTTATATATTCAAAGTTCACCTTTAAATTTTACCTGAGGTCTGTATTTCAGGAATACAAGTGTTGCAAAACTTCAAACTGACAAATAAGTAATTGATGACTTGTACCTCTTTACCAAAACGCCATAGAATTCATCTTGGCACATCATCTTTACAGGAAAAAATATTTTCTAATTAATTTATTTATTAACAAAATAAACGACACTTAAATGTCCTTTACATAACACAATCAAACTAAAAAAATAGAATATGTATCAATATCCTTAAAAATCTTGAATATTTTGATAAATTTATCTTTTAAGATATGATGCTTAAATACTCGTATACCAATGCATAACAAAAGTAATCTACAATACAAGACTTATAAAATATAACATCAAAAATAGAATATCTCTCAGAGAGATATTTCAGGACGAATAACAAATAAAAAAATATGCTTAGGTTAAAAGACAATACCAGTTCCCCAGTCAGGACCATTGAATTGAGGAAATGCTGGAGAAAGGCCCTACTGAGCATAACAACATCCACATAAAAAAAATATCCACCAAATGTAGCTATCGATTGTTCTATTCTCACGACTGATAAATCACAGCGCACAACTGTAGTTAACAAATTGCTATTGGCACATTTGAATTGTAAAATATTCCGTGTTTCTCTAGCAGGAATGGAAAAAAATTTTAATCAAATTTATACCATAATGGTTGTGAACAATTTAATTATCTTCTTTACCACCGGATCCCAAACTTTTTTATTGGTCAATTTGAAAGTTTTCTTTTTATATAATACAAGTAAATTTGGGCTAATTAAATTGCCCTGTGGTACTCCACAGACTACAGAGCTTCGTGCCAGTCAGATGATAATAAGTTCTAAGGTATATCTACAAACTTATGTCACTCTAGAAGTACATTTATTTTACACGTAAGAAAAGAACGTGAAAAAATTCAGTTTTATTTTATTTTAAATTGATTTTTCATCGGCGGTACAATAAATCTTAAAAAAATATTTTTAAAAGTACTTTGTTCTTCATGAATATTTCGACATGAATCTGGATACTAACTACAGATTCCGGGTCCAAATAGAATGAGGAATTTTCAGGATCCTCCAAAAAAGTTATCAAAGAGCGTGTCTAAATATACGAGTATATATATAGTATTGATATGTATTCCATCAACTGACAAAAAAAGAAAACCTTTGCAGAACTTGTAAGGTATGCACTAAGCACAAGAAGAGAAGTGAGCCCCTGTACATGTGTAAGGTATGCACTAAGCACAAGAAGAGAAGTGAGCCCCTGTACATGTGTAAGGTATGCACTAAGCACAAGAAGAGAAGTGAGCCCCTGTACATGTGTAAGGTATGCACTAAGCACAAGAAGAGAAGTGAGCCCCTGTACATGTGTAAGGTATGCACTAAGCACAAGAAGAGAAGTGAGCCCCTGTACATGTGTAAGGTATGCACTAAGCACAAGAAGAGAAGTGAGCCCCTGTACATGTGTAAGGAGTGTGATGTAGCTCTTTACAAAGGAGTATATTGGCAGAATTACTATTCTAAACTAAATTATTCAAGTATTTCAAACATACTCGTTTATACAAAGTTTCAGTACAATATTGATTTAGAATTCAAGTGTACCATACTCCTCACAAAAATCAGAATAACTCAAAAACAGGCCGGGCATTGGAGAAGGGTGTCTTGAATTTGATCAGGTCTTAAAGTGTCAATACAAGATTCCAAGTAGAAAACATAGTGGTTGGGAATTATGTACGAAAATGAGACTGTGAGTTGAATATTTGATATGACATTGAAGGACTGAAAGAGTAATATGTAAATTAAATAATTTGCAAATGACTAAATACCTAATTGAAAGAGCAATACTATGTCGATTTATTGCTGAATATTGAAGGACTGAAAAAAACAAAACTGAAGTGTTTATTCGTATTTTGCAGGGGATTTTTGAGGATTCCAAATACAAGACGCTCTACTCGGGCGCCATCCTGCACAACGGCGAGACGGTAGAGGACGTGGAGCGGGTGAGGCAGGGCCGGCATGCGCTGATAGACTGGAAGATCAACCTGCAGCACATCATGAAGCAGACTCTATTAAAAAATGACAGATGTGACTTTGCTTTGAGTAAGTAGTTGTCAACTTGGCAACATCGATGTTCGTCATCCTCCATGGGAAGATAGATTTTCAATATTTTCCTGGCATTAGGGCGCGTCTCCCCGAGGATGTATCAAAGCTATTAGACTACCCAATTTCTCTCTGGCTATGAGAACTTTAATGGCAAACTTTTTAGCTTCAATTTTGTCCCTTTGACCTGTTATAATTTTTGCGGCCTTCTGGATTAATTAGCAGATCATAGATCGAGTCATTAATTTTCAAAGGCATCTTTACTCAGCCTTACATCGGTTAATTTTTGAACCGATTGGCTACTCCTATCTAGTGGCGTTGAAGAAAAGTTTTGCTGCATTCGAAGTTTTCTGTGAAACTACTGGCAGCTTGTTAGACTGTTTGAACTCCAGACCTTAAGCCGCTTTATAAGTATGCTAGCTAGAAAGTCCATCCAAGAACGTTCAACAACAGTAACTACATAATTGTTAATTGTTATATTGTAGTTACATGAGTAACAATCTGGGATACAAATATTGAAATGTATTGTACACATTTCTTTGTATACAACATGTTTTGGTGAAAACCGAATCAAATTCTTCCAATAATTTTGCTTGTTTGAGCCCAGGATCAAGTTTAATTTTTATCTCAGCTTTTCTTCGAACTCTTGAGAAAGTACAATAGCATACAATTTTTTTAATAGTCAATCTACCCATATCTAATATTAACTGGAGTGGTGGAATGCTTATCGGTGGGACAGGAAGACGTTTTTATTGAAGCTTTGAAGATCCTTTTTTTATGTTGGGGGGGTTAATTAATGTTTTTAAAGAGGCATCGTCTGTATCTCCTAACTGGATGGTGTTATTGTTAAAGCAAGTAGTTATCTGGTGCGACGGGGAAGGAGTTTTGAAGTTGTCGTGGGGAGGTTGTTTTCCCGCTGAGAGGGCTTGTCACCATTCTACAGAAAGCAGCAAAGTACGAACTTGGCAATAAAGATTATATTTGCGGTTTTAGCAATCATTTGAAAGATAACTATTTTTGGGAGGTCTTGTCAAAATTTGTTTTATGTGAACGCTACACACATCACATAAGTTTCTTAGTAGTTCCTCTTTCCGTTGTAAGTTTCTGCAGTTTTCTTACCACATTTGTTATTCTTAACATATGCGGACGCGGGGAAGTATCTAATCTAATGGCCTCAGCCATCACCTTCCTATCCTTACACTCATCTTATACAGTGTTCCAAAAGTCACCTAAGGATATAAAAATTTCATAACGTGTCATATTTATCATAATTTTAATTTCCCCTCTTTTTCAGAACTTATATTAAAATTACTCATGGAAATTGTTGGAAATTACCCATTAAAAGTGTTTGAATTTTCATTATGTATAAAACTATTTACTGATAAAAAAATGTAAATGTAAATTATATGATTTTTAAATCTCTGACAGCCTGTATACTCGTATATTTATATTGTATTATAATATTTGTAATCTGTCAACAATAGTGGGTTCGTGTCCAGAGTTGAAGTGCACTTGCGGAATCCCCTTTCAAAACGGCGCTATACAATTTGTCTTTGATTTCTATGAAATTTATAAATTAAGGACTTGTGATTTTCTAGGTATACACATATGAGTAACAGAGATGAAATCTCACTTAGAAATTCATCACAGAGCGGTCTTCTAAATGAAGTATTGTAAATAATACAGATTGCCTTACCTATTTTGTATGTCTGAAAAAACACTAGTATCCTACGCAAAAGTGATATTTTTGTGTCTTTCTATTATAGCTTTATGCTCTTCTTACATTGGAGATTCGCTCAGTGACGGATTTTAAAGCGAAATAGCGTCTCCGTTATTCTGAGGTGATAAATGAAATAAAATGATATTTCTAGGTACGGAAGAATTTATGAATGAGCACATGGCGATGGCGATGCCTAGGAATAGTCCATATCTTCCTATGATAAACGAAGAGTAAGTAATATCAAATTATTTTGATTCGATATTAGTGAATTACTGCATCATAACACTTTTAGAACATAACATATATAACATAAAAATTTTTCGCCGTTTCCGTATCGGGGTCGACAGAGAAAACAGAGCACCAGACACACATATTTAATCTCATCTAACATACGTCCATACACCTTCACATATAACGATTTCTCCGGATACATTTCCTTTTTTCAAACTATCAATCACCTATTCCATATACTTTCTTGGTGTTCCTCTACCACGCCTTCCAATCACAGTTGCACTGTACCTTGATCAAAAAGTGTTAGGACTTTATTCATAAAATCGAAAATACAAGTTTATTAATCAAAATCGACATGGTCTCCTTCAAAGTACTCCCCATCGACTGCAACGCACTTACGCCAGTGCTTGATCCAATCCTCGAAACACCGCTGGTACTCAATTTTCGGTATGTCCATCAGAGCCGTCTTCGATTTATTCATGACATCCTCTCGGGTGCTGACACGTTCCGCGAAGCAGTTTTGTAAGTCGGTTGAATAGGAAAAAGTCGCAGGGAGTCAGATCAGGTTAATTCGAAGGCTGCTGAATGGTAGTCGTGTTGTTTTTGGTCAAAAACTCATGGAAATCATGTCTTTCGCGATTTTAACACGGTCCTTTTTTTGCATGAAATTGAGGTGTTTCGACACCAGTTTTGCAGCGACACGTCTGAGGCCCAAATCACTAATCAACATGTCTTGAGCGGATCCATAAGCGATGTTCAAGTCCTCTGCCAGCTCTCTAATGGTCAATTTGCGGTTTTCGGCCAACATTTCTTTGATTTTATCGATGTTTTCATCGATTTTCGACTGACACTACGTTCGTCGTCCTCGACCGACTCACGACCACTTCTGAAGCGTTCGTGCCACCGAAAAACACTTCTCTAACATTTCCAAGGTCTGCGGACCGTTAAATCCGTTTTCACACAAAATTTAATGCAAAATCGTTGATGCACAGTTGATGCCATTTTCAAACTTGTAAAAAATCGAAAACACGCACAAAGGTAGATGTACTCAGTACAGCGTAACTTTTACAAATGTCAAGCTATGACGCTGAAATTTGGAGGGAAGTGTCAATGATAGATGTGGTAACCTAACAAAAAAAAAATCCAATCTGGTGACTGACAGCGCCACACGGTGGCCGGTCCTAAAACTTTTTGATCAAGGTAGTATTTCAGATTTTTTAAATTTTCTGTAACTTATTAACAATGATGATATGGAGTGACTAAAATTGCATTATTTAATCTTTCCGACAAAAGCTGCTATAGATTTAACCTATTCAATTATTTAAGACCTCGACAAATTTGATCAGTCAAAACTGATGACACCAGTGGCTTAGTAACACTTCCTTCCTCACTCTTAGTGTAAAATTAAGAATATTTGTAGCATTTTGTTGGTGAAATTATGAGGGGTACATTTTTCATTTTTCAACTACTTATAGATTCTGAATCTCTAATATCTGCATAATTTTTATTGATTTTTCATTTGCTGTTAGCGGGACAAAATGTACACATACTTTTAAACCACTTGAACCACTTGCTGCAGTAATTTGTCACACCACACATTCGTGAGAAGTTTAGAGATGAAGAGGACTTTTATTTCCAGCAAGATGTAATTACACCTCTTCACTAACATCGTGATGTGAGGTGGACCTCTTTTGATAAATATTTTCCGAGGAGGTGGATTTGAGGTAAAGGTGAGGTGGTATTAATCACTTCCCAGTAATAGAAAATGTCTCTACGGTACTAATACCGCGACTGGAGGAGTGTATTCAAGGGGCTCAGAGAGACAATGACAACTCAACAAAATAATTTTTAAATTTATTTTGAATGTCAAGGCGATGCAATAGGCTGGTAGCGGTTCAGGTTGGCCCGAGAATGGAGCTAGGATGGCTCGTGGTGGGTGACAATGCTGAAACGGGCAGGACAGCAGGGCGGCTCTAGATGGGCAATAGTGCTGGTCTGGAGTAGACAGTAGGGTGGCTCTAGCAGGTGGCAATGCTGACCTAGGCAGGATGGCAGGGCGGCTCTAGATGGGCGGCAATGCTGCTTCGGGCAAGACGGTAGATCAGCTTTAGCAGGCTACAACGCAGATCCAGGCAGGATGACAGGGCGGCTCTCACAGGTGGAAACGCAGATCCATCCATACAGGACGGCAGAGTGACTCTAGATGGGTGACAATTCTGGTCCGAGCAGGATGGCAAGGCAGGTTCAGGCAGGATGGCAGAGCGGCTCATGCAGGTGGCAACGCAGGTCTAGGAAGGACGAAGGCAACCAAAGAAGTAAGCCCCGTGAATAAAAACTGGTGAACTGTAGTGAAGACGTCTTGGCTGGTCGGTTTCTGACTGGGGACTATCCTCGACTGGAACTATCAGTTGTTTTATACCAGCTTCGTGCTGGTGCTAGGCACGGATCTCAGGTGAAGTGAAGATCAGTCTTGTAGGTAGTAAATCAGTGAGTTCCTTTCAGCACGGCAGTCAGGTGGAGAATCGAATTTTTCAGGTGGCGAATCCATCCGGCACGGCAACCAGGTGAAGGGCCCTCACATCACGATGGTAGGGAGGATGTACGCCAGCTTACTGGAGTTAAAAGTCCTTCTCATTCCTAAACTCCTCACGAATGCGTGTCATGAAAAATTCTTGCAGCAAATTCAAGTAAACGGCACGATATAAAAGTGTATATACATGTTTTTGGGACACCATATAATAAAATACGAGTATATAAATAGATGTAAACATTGGAGTTAACATTACACATATAACAGTGATTCGGACTTTAAACTGTATTTTTTTAATTAAATCTAATGCTCATACTCCATAGATTCCTTAAGTAGTCCGTCTTTTTTCATCTGCCCAGGATAAAACGAATGCATCAGGTCGGCTTAATAGAGAAGTGGCTGGCTGAGTACCTCCCAACCAAGGACAAGTGCTGGAATGTAGGAAAAGTGGCTGAGGTGAACAATCACACCGTCAACATGGACGATATGCAGGGGTGCTTTTACGTGCTCTTTTTAGGTAAGAAGGTTGATTTTTTTACATATTATTTTATATAATAAGCCTGCCTAGAGACACAGTTGTCATCTTGACAAAATCAATGATGTTATCCCCTGTAGGAAGACAGATATTTATTTATTTTCTTGCATCAGGACGTGCCTCTAATCCCCGTGGGTGTATCCAGTCTACTGGACTACCCAATTTCTCTCCTGCTATGGGAGCTTCAATGGCAAACGTTTTAGTTTCAATCTTGTCTATTCGCCTTGTCATTTTTTCGGTCATGTCGGTCGATTCGCCGATCAAATTTTGTGGTACTGCGATGATAATCAAGTCAATAATTTTGTGGTACTGCGATGATAATCAAGTCAATAATTTTGTGGTACTGCGATGATAATCAAGTCAATAATTTACGAAGGTATCTTCATTTTATTTTGCATCGGTACATATTTGGACCGATCTACGAGTATTGACGTTAAAGGATATTTTTGCTACATCCGAAGCTTCCTGCGAGAGTACAGGCAACACCAGGCCTCAAGCCGTTTTATAAGTATATTTATTAAACTGCGAATAATTTTCCTTCTCCCGTAACGTAGGACCTTAAGTCCATCTCTTCCCACTGAGATGTATCGTCGTCGGAAACGGAGTCTCTCTGGACAGTAAAATTCGTATGTGTAAGAATGTTTTTTTCCTTCTTTTGTATTGTGCTCTTCAAAATATCCGAATTCGCAATTAGAATATAATGAAGAGCGTGGCTGTGAGGCAATAACGTATTCGGCCCCAGTTATTGAGCCTTCGGGTTTAGAGCTAATGGAGTAGGCACGGATCTCGCATTTTTTTAGCACATGTTGGTAACACAACACGTAAAGAGACAACAACACTCGACAAGTACGAATATTGTTACCTGACAAACTGGGAGTACCATCGGGAATATAACCCGAAACCCGGTGGAAGTCAAGTGTCTTACTAACTAGGCCACAAAGATCGTTTGTAAGAATGTGAATGTTTCAGGTGAGAGTTTTAATATTATGGAAAGACATGAAACATGTTATAAAGGAAGTAGACCACATTGTCACAGGCCTTGTTCAGTAAAGTGGTTATCTATGCCCACAAAATGGAAACTTTTTACATTGCTATGTATTTATACTCTAAGATTGGTATTTCCATTCCTCTTCCCAACGTCCCTCTCTCCACTTTGGAGGCTGACAATCATCATGGCTTTCTTAACTCTATCTGCAACTGCTATGAATGTCCTCGTGCTACAATGGAACCACTCTCTCTCTCTCTCTCTCTCTCTCTGTTTCATCAGCCAGTATTTTATTAACACTTCGTTGAAAAAACTATCTGGCGGGCTTATGTCTATGCGGCAATATCTAACAACCAACCAGACAAAAGTAAATAAAGAAAGTTACATGGTCGCAAAAAATATTCAAATGATTATTCATCTTTATGAAATTTATTTACATTTAAATAATAAAAATAAGATATCATCAATCATAGAACAATAAAGGGAAGGCATAGAGGAAAGAAAAATCAGGAATGAAACACGTTATATTACTGACTTGAAACAATACAACTTTCACTGCATGGGCAGAACAATCTATGCTTGAGCGTAGCGCAAGTCTATGATCGTAAAGACGCTGAAAATTTTCGGTGAGATAAGAGGGGGCGACGGGACAGTCAAAGATTTTATACATTAGAGATAGCATATGAATTTGGCGTCTATTTTTCGCGTTCAACCAGTTCAATGTCTTCTGAATATCTTCTTCATCCTGCACGTCGTTTTCCTTGTATCTTCCATTGCAATATGATTTTGCATTTTTTTCCTGTTATATATCTATTCCAATTTTCTCCTGTTTAACCAAGTGAGTAATGCTTTGTATTTTTTTATACGTCTAGGACCTCTCCGTGGCGTCTTTACATTAAAACGATTTAAATGTAAATAATAAAAAAAAATCAACCGGTTTGATATCTGGATGAGGTATAAGTTGATTCCTCATTTAATTCACCACTGGCATTGAATAAAAGTAAGCTTAATAGATTTGAGAGATACCACTTTAAAATGTCGATTGACAAGAAAATATCAGGTTCTTGTTTTATTGCGGAAATATTAGTTGATGAGATTCATCTCATTTATAATTTACATATTTTTATTTTAGAAATTTCATAAATTGGAGTTGTTGGCATTGGTGGAAAAACATTTAATGTTTTAATGCGAATTGATAATATGTAACTCTAAAATGATTATACAGAACCATTTGCATTGTTATTACTCAGGTCAAAAAATATTCAGAAAATCTTTTAGATCCATGGGGATAGAAACTCTCACATCCGACATACCTGTAATGCAGGTGATTTAGTCAGATGGAACAGGAACATAAGGAGGTTGTGACTTGGCCATGTCGATAGAATGGGTTGTGTGATGATCCAATACATAAAGGGGAACAAGATCCCCGCAGAACATCGCATGCCGCATCGGAAGGCCGTCTAAACGGTGAAGTGGCACCTGACAGTGCTCTTCTTTTCAGGAATGATTTTCGTATCGTAACAGATCCAAGATCTACATCAAGAAGACAAAATGAACCTATGTAAACAGGAACAAAATAATGACGACTTCTTGTTTTCAACATAAATATCGTTTAGTACATATTTACATTTTAATGGTATCAATTGTAAACCGCGTGATTTTTATTGTCCCTTTATTGTAAAAACTATTACGTCAACATTTACTCGTACGTCAACTTGTTACTTAGAAACTTTTTAGTTGACTTTGTCTTTTTTCATAACAACTTAAGAACTTTTGATGCGTCAATGTTGTTGACAAGAACCTGATATTTAGAAACTAGTTCGACAAGTTAAGTGTATTAATAGATAAAACATTTCAAGAAAATAAATAGATAAAATATATCAGAAAAATATATTATTTAAGATATTTTCAAGGAGTGGAGACTAAAATGGCAAAAGTATAAATAGGCAGGCCTATTTCCAATAGGTGGTATACGAGTACATACACACTATCTCCCTGTCGGAGTAAGCAGAGGATACCAGACTTTCTTATCACGGCATATATCCTTAGCTTCTTCCACAACCATACACATTCTATTGTTCTAATCGCACGATACCTAAAGAAAATATCACTTTTGTTATAAAAATATTAAACATTAATTATTGCATACATTCTTACTATCATGTCATTTTTCTGTCGGGGCAAATAGAGAAGACAGGGCGCCAGTCTTGCCTTTCGAGACACGCATCTTTCGCCTCTTCTTCATCCATATACTTTCTCATACAACTACTACGATTTTCTGATTCTCTACTTTTCCATCTTTCAAAACATTATTAATTTGATCCAACCATACTTTTCTTGGTCTTTCTCTATCATGCCTTCCACTCACATTTGTAGTGTATATTTGTTTTGTTAGTCTTTCTTCACTCATTTGTTCCACATGTATAAACCATTTCGGTGTGCTCTTCTTCATCTTACTCAACACATCAGCCTTCAGTTCACATTCATCCCTTATCACTTTGTTCTGTATTCTGTCATACATTTTTCCCCCATGTATTTTTTCCAATGCATGCATTTCTACAGCATTTATTCGGTTTCTATCAGTAATTTTCCAATTCTTCAAGTTAACATTAAGGGATGCAAAATGAGCAAAATACACTCTCGTCTGAAACGGCATACTGTGTTTCTATTTCTATAAACGTCTACTGGTCTACAAGAAATCTTTTCATCTAGTTCTTCACCGAGACTCGTTGAAATCACGCTGGAATCTCTGAGGATTGAGTGGCAACCATCCACCTATTCTACAGACTTTGCACTGCTGCTGTATAAATTATTAGTAGACACGAATTACACTCAAAGAACACCGAAGTAGTTTTTGGAAAAAAAGTATAAAAGGTCATAATTTTTTTTTCTTATTCCTTGCTAAAAAAGTATAATTGCGAAGAATAATATCTTTATTTTCAGCGTGTGGTATAAAAATCGATGCATGAATAACAATATTATGTCATTTCTTCATTTGCATAGTAATTTGTTTCTAAAAATGATAAAAACTCAAGGATTTCAACACTAAATGACAACAGTTACGAAGAAATAAAATTGTACATATATTTATTATACATTATCTGAACGTTAAATATCCTGGATAAAAGCCTGAATTCGATTTTGAAACGGTCTTCTTAGCTCAATCAGAATCGCTCCATTCCTATACTTTTGTAAGAAAAAACAAAAAGAAACGTTATTTATCTCAAAATATTCTTCATCCTTAACACTTGCCACCCTATGATGGATAGTGAGTGACCAGGACTTACATAATAAAATAATTTTATAGCTAATTACAAAAAATAACCTAGCAGATTTTGCATAATTTTAATTTAAAACATACATTTTTCACTGGATGCTGAGCGTCCAGCACAGTGGCTGGCAGAATTGTTTAGCACAGTAAGGCAAGTGTTAACTTCTATACAATTCCAACCCTTATTCCTATATTTCCTCGAGATTTATCATACGTAAGCTCTATGAGAGATGTCAAGTAACAGATTTGAAAATGAATGTAGCGATATCAAAGGTGATCGTTATAGAAAGAAATGCCTAAAAAGTGTGTGCAATGTATGGAGTTAACTCAAAAAGTGTGTGCAATGTATGGAGTTAACTCAAAAAGTGTGTGCAATGTATGGAGTTAACTCAAAAAGTGTGTGCAATGTATGGAGTTAACTCAAAAAGTGTGTGCAATGTATGGAGTTAACTAAAAAAAACTGGAGTAGATTGATGAGTTATGTTATCTGGGCTGTATGTTTATGTGTGATGTAGCGACAGGGAACAAGGTAAACGGAGCATTTAATATTATATAAAACAACCATGCAATATCAACAGTAGCAAAAATGACAATACATAATAGTATGTTGGTGCCCACCTTGATGTATGTGAGTGAAATTTTGACTTGGCAGAAGAAAGGATAAAAGTAAGATTAATGGCGTGGAGGGGCGTACACTAAGGAAAAAATTTGGAGTGTCAATGTTTAAAAGAAGGCGGAATGAAGACATTATAAACAAATGGTTAAGACATGTGGAGATGATGAGTGATGAAATGAATAAACAAGTCATAAGCGCAAGGTGTGCGTGGAAAACTGGACGGAAGACTGAAGAAAATGTGGCTATACGAAATTGATCAAATAAAAGAAGATAAAGTAAGGTTAGATCTAAGTGTAAATTTCACATTATTGAGCAGGATTCAAAAACGTGAATCGGAACGAGAAACATCTATTTTAGGAATGCAATGAAATTGAATAAAAATCAAAATGTCGCAACAATTATTCTTTAGTTTTTCCTTAATTTAATCTGATTGCATTATGCTGTTTGTTTTCAAGTTGAGTCGAAACAACAGGAAAACAATTATTTGTGGTTGGTTGGTACATAAAATATGTTATGATGATCAGACTGAAAGGACAATTAAGGTCATCAACTTCGTAGAAGAATTCGACAAGTCAATTTAATATTTTTATTTGTGATGTACGAGTATCTATGTAAATAGAAAAAGAGGGTCAAATTTAACTTTGTTAGTTAACCTGTTCATATGTTTTTAATTTTCTTTTCAGGTTTCATATCAGCACTATTCATACTTTTCCTCGAATGGCTGTGCAGAAAAAGAAGAGTCATACTCGACAGCAGCGTTATGAAACCGTTTAATAACTAATATATTTATTTTATATTCAGTCGGGCTTAAATTAACATCACAATAAGGGAATGAAATTCATTTATTGAAAAGATGTACGAAACGTAAGTGTCATTTACAAATCATAGCAACACTTAGTATAAAAAAAAACAAAAATATAAAATATTAACTACTTTTAAAAAAATCTGAACACATGCAGTGTATGAAATCCCCAATTTATAGTACAACACTGAAAAAAAATCTGAACACATGCAATGTATGAAATACCCAATTTATAGTACAATACTGAAAAAAAATCTGAACACATGCAGTGTATGAAATCCCCAATTTATAATACTCGTACAACACTGAAAAAAAATCTGAGCACATGCAATGTATGAAATATCTAATTTATAGAACAACACTGAAAAAAAATCTGAACACATGCAGTGTATGAAATCCCCAATTTATAGTACAACACTGAAAAAAAATGAATCAACAAAATTCACTAAATTTTTACAAAACAATAAATACACAATGAAAATGAAATTGCCAGTCTATCAGTCAAGACCTAAGTTTGAAGAAATGCCAGAGAAGGACCCTCCTGAACTTAACAACATCTACATTAAAAATATCGAACAAATCAGACATAGAGCTTACCCAATAGTTGCATTCTCAATTACTATTGCTCATTAGAATTGTAAAAGGTTCCGTGTATTTCCAGCTGAAATTGTTATTATTTTATTACTCAATAGGAAATACAAAAAAGAACGAAAAAGTTCTGAAAAAAAAAGGAAAAGTTAGATGTTTGAGAAATAAATCACATATGTACTCGTATATTATATATTTTTATTTTGACGGAGCGAAAGTGGTGCGCATGAGTGGACCGGACCTATTATTTATAAAATTGAAAAGAATGTGAACGGTGTGAGTTTATTCTTATATTATGTATAATCAGAAAATGCCCAAAGTAACCCAGAAAACGTACAAAGTAACCGCTGGAACCCAGATTTAAAAAAAAAAGGATTCCAGTCTGATTTTCACTTAAGGCTTCTTTAACATCTTTCTGGTTGGCTGGAAGAGATTGCCACATGGCAATAAGCTTGCCAGACTGTACTGTATACAAAGAATGTATAACAAAAAGTAAGTCTCAAATCATATCCTTTTCATAGTCATTTAGCATCATTCTTGATAGTTGTTATATGTTTAATGTCTGGATTAGATATTTTTACTCAACTCGAAGTCCGCACTCCTGGATGCTGATTTGAGCTTTGTGCCAAAAGCTTATTTTACTTGGTCATTCCATCTCATGGCTGAGTTGCAGTGTTTCTCTCTGACCATGAATACTTCCCAACATCATACGTCTTTCAATGCTACCAGGTATCTTCAAAGAACCGGAGGATTCGTTGCAGGTAGTCAGAGAAGAG
The DNA here is from genome assembly GCA_949825065.1 of Odontocerum albicorne. Classification (NCBI taxonomy): domain Eukaryota; kingdom Metazoa; phylum Arthropoda; class Insecta; order Trichoptera; family Odontoceridae; genus Odontocerum; species Odontocerum albicorne. The sequence goes on from OX463851.1 coordinate 32,519,515, forward strand.
TTCTTTTGCGGATATTTGGATTATGATTGATTCATTAATACGTCGCTCCGAGGCACTATCAAAATTGTTTAAATATCAAATGCGTAGCACTTTTTTTAGCGATGAAATAATACATATTTTTAATGTCATCAATGTAAATCCAATGTACAAGGGTGATTAAAAATTATCCGCACTCTGGCTGTAGAATTAATTTTAATCAACTTTCAGAAAAGACAAATACATCATTTTTCGTGATAATCTGCTTGCTTTTCAATACGCTTTGTCCATCTGTAAACAAACTTTCGTATTCTCTCATTAAAAAATGTTTTATGCTGAGCTGTGAGCCTCGAATGCACGACTGTTTTCCCATCTTCGTCCTCGTAGGGTTGCTTTCAGGGGACCAAACAGGTGAAAGAATGTATTTGTGTTTTCTAAAATTTGATAAAATAAATTCCTCAGCCTGAGTGCGGATAATTTTTGACTTGCTCTCGTATATACATTTTTCATCAATGCTTATGACAATTTATTTACTATTAGGTCCTTACATATGAAATTGGCGTTTTGTTTGGGAGGAACATAAAGTTGATTTTTTTTTAATATAATATATTTATTTAATCAAAGTATGTACCATTGCTATCTATGCACTTTTGCCATCTCATAGGTAGTTCATCGATCCCTTTACTAAAAAAACCATTCGGACGGGAATCAATAAAATCTTTGAAGTCGGTTTGGACTGCCCCATCGGAGTTGAATTTTTTCCCTTGCAAGAAGTTATCCAAATTTCGAAAAAAATAGTAATCTGTTGGGGCAAGGTCCGGAGAGTACGGTTGATGTCTTAGACATTCCAATTGAAGCTCTTCTAATTTGGTAGCCGTCTGTTGTGCAGTGTGTGGTCTAGCGTTATCATGAAGCAGCAGTGGCCTAGAGCGATTAACCAGCCTCGGTTGTTTAGCAGCTAGCTTTTCCATCATGGTTTGCAGTTGCTGACAATAGACATCTGCCGTAATCGTCTGGCCAGATTTAAGAAAGCTGTAGTGAACGACACCAGCACTAGTCCACCAAACGCTCACAAGTAACTTTTTTGGAGTCAATTTTCGCTTGGGGCATGGTTTGGCTGGTTCGGCAGGGTTCAGCCATTGCGATGAGCGCTTCCGATTATCATACAGGATCCACTTTTCATCACAGGTAATGATTCGATTCAAAATCCCTTCATTATTGTGCCGGTTGAGTAATGCAACGCAGCAGTCAACGCGCGTTTGTTGATTTGCTTCACTCAATTCGTGAGGTACCCACCTTTCAAATTTCCCGAACGAAAACGTTGGAACCAAAAACGCACTGTGTTTTCTTTTGCGGCACCGTCGCCATACACATCATTAATCCTTCGAGCCGTTTCTGCAGCACTGGTGCCACGGTGGAACTCGTACTCGTAAATAACGCGATATTTCAAGTTTTCCATTTTGTAAACTGAGTGACGCAAAGAAAAAAAACAATTGAGGAAAAAACAAATGAATTATAATTTTCGAAACACAAATACTTGAGTAAATAGCTGTATAAATTTTAATTTGGAATTCCTAACCAAAGAGAAGATATTTGAGATCAAAGTTGCCAGTACGGCAAAACGCCAATTTCATATGTAAGGACCTAATATATAGTTTTAAATTTGTTCAACAGAAAACCATGGGTAATTAAGAGCAATTGATGAGTTGTTTTTTTTTCATATGTTATCTATGTATGATTTTTGTATTTTTGAAAATATTAAATAAACAATGTTGTAGATTTATTTGTTTTATTTATAAACCCGTGAGTTTCAATTTTTAAACGAAGCGATTACTTGATTAAAATAATCAATCCGACGTTATAGTTCGGAAATTCTAGGATGAGTCCTGTGACAGCTCACAAATTTGCCCCAGTACAATCTTGTAACGATGTTCAGTAATTTTAATTATTTTATCAACTTTAATATAAGCCTCAATTCTAATAAATAGCAAGTTATTTAGGTAAATACATTACATAAGGTTGTATTGGAACAAATTTGTGAGTTGTCAAATAACTCATCCTAGAATTTCTGAACTATAGTAAATAAATTCATACTATCGATGTTGCATTTAAACTGTAAGCTTGTGAGTTATATAGGAACAATATGTATCTAGGGAGGGAGTTTTTTAAATATTTTTGTGAGGTTGAAGAATTATGATAAACATTTCGTTTAATTATTATAAATCGGTAAAAACGAAAACTATATTGTGAATTGGAATTTGTTTTGATAAATTATCCATAGATATCAATACAATTAACTTTTTTTGGTATACTCTATATTTTTCTTGGATGTTAATGTTAAAATGCACCGGTGCGTTCGTACAAACTTGAGATAAGTTAGGTTCACACGCATCCGTGCGTTCATACTCGCTTACAGGTTAAACTTCCTTTACAAATGTCACCGAATTTTACATTTACTCGTGACTTTGATATAGTTTTAAATATGCTGTTTTTTTTAACACCAATTCAATAAGAACAATGGTTTATATATTGTATATTTCTACCTCTTATAAAAATTATATATTATATCATCCACATAAGATGGGTCGTTATAGAAAGAAGCGTTTGCAGTCGTTCAAACAAGGGTTTGCAGTCGTTCTATAATACGAGTACATTCATATGCTTTGAACAGAGTTACACAAACAAGGGTTTGCAGTCGTTCTATAATACGAGTACATTCATATTGATTGAGCAGAGTTACACAAACAAGGGTTTGCAGTCGTTCTATAATACGAGTACATTCATATGCTTTGAGCAGAGTTACACAAACAAGGGTTTGCAGTCGTTCTATAATACGAGTACATTCATATGCTTTGAGCAGAGTTACACAAACAAGGGTTTGCAGTCGTTCTATAATACGAGTACATTCATATGCTTTGAACAGAGTTACACAAACAAGGGTTTGCAGTCGTTCTATAAAACGAGTACATTCATATGCTTTGAGCGTTGCATAAAAATACATTACAATATGGTTCGCTAATCGGAGGAACTCCGGGTATGATGTATCATATCATACATACGAGTGTGTGACAAAATATATGAATTCTAAGTAGCCTGATGACGAGCCGCCCAGAAGAATTACAGCTGACGTCATCCTCGCCTCAAAAAGACAGCCGAAGACGATTTAACGACAGGGTTAAGTTATTCACTAAGAAAATGGATGTGGTCTACAAGTATAAAAATGAAAAAATGCTATTTTCATTTGTCTGTGTATGATTCATAATCGTCAACTCCCTTCTCCCAATTCGTTGAATACTGTAGCAGGGGTTTTCAAAATATCTATGAAGAAAAATCAATTTTCTCTAGCGTTGGATTATTACTGATTATTAAAACGATCGAATTTCTTAAGTAAACAATTCTTGTGTTGAGTTGACAGTTAGAAAACAATTCTTACTTAAAATAATACATTCCATTTAGGTAGGTAGAAAGTTCAGAACGACAGACTATCCTATCTCGACACACATAATTCGGTTTTCCCAAATCCATACACCTTCTCATAAATCTCCAACGATTTTTCACTTCTTACTTTTCATTATCTCAAAATATCGTTCATTTTAACCAACTATGCTTCCGTTGGTCTTTCTTTATCACGCCTTCCACTCACAATTGCACTGCATATTTTGTTTTGTTAGGTTTTTTTCATTAATTCGTTCCACGTGTTCAAACCATCTTCAATGTGATCTTGTTCATCTTACTTTACGAATCAGAGTTAATTTCACATACATTTGCAATATGATTTTACTGTTCCCTTCTTTCAAAATATCAATCACTTAAACCAACCATACTTTTCTTGGTCTTCCTCACTAACGCCTTTCACTTATATTTGCGCTATATATTTGTTCTGTTAGTATTTGTTCAAGCATTCGTCTGCCCACATGTCCAAACCATCTCAGCGTGTTCTTCTTCAGCTTACTCAACACATCAGACTTAATTGCACTTTCATCAGTAATCACTCATTCCGTATTCTGTCATACGTTGTCACCCTATGTATTCTTCTAAGTGCACACATTTCTACAGGATTTATTCGGCTCTTTCCTATAAAGAATGTTATTTGTCAAATAACACAGTTCTTCGATTGTAAATTATGTGAAAATATTTTATTATTTTCAGAGCTATGTAGCTATTATCATAAAATCTTTTGATTCCTAGTGATATTTTATAAAAGTCAATCGATCATGCTACGAGTATAATTATATATAAACTATGGTAAACGTTACATGATTCAAACATAACTATGTTATATTTTAAATTGATGGTTGCTTGAAAATCGCAAAATATAGTCTAAAAATTAATTGACGTATTTTTACAACAGTTTTGCAAGTATATATAAAATTATATTTTATTCAGAATTGATAAAGCGCGTACATTCTTTAAATTTATAAGGAATACAAAAATTGTACCTAAATATATTTTTTTAAATAACCATAAAGTGTCTCAAATTCTTTTGAGAATAAAACCTTTGTTAATTTTTTATTATTAATCACCCACAATGATATATTATTAATCACCCACAATGATATATTATTAATCACCCACAGTGATATAATTAAACCCTTTGTATATCACTCAATAAACAGATCAGGTTTTTAATACTTCCTTCCGTAAAAAAAAGTATAAAGTATAATATGTACATGTTTTTTAATAAAATAAAAACTTTATTTATAATTTATATAAAATATATTGTTTTAATATCACGATATCTAAAGTTTGAGTAAGTAGAAAGGACAAAACGCTAGTCTTACCTATCAAGACACACATGATTCGCCTCTTTTTCATCCATACACTTTCTCATACAACTCTAATTTACCAGACTTTTTACGTTTTCTTCTTCCAAAATATAATTCACTGGATCCGTCCATTATTTTCTTGGTCTTCCTCTACCACGTATTTCACTCATTTTTGCACTTATTGTTGTTTTGTTAGTCTTTCTTCATTCAGTCATTCAAGAGGTCTCAAAAATATCAGTGTTATTCACTGTCTTACTCAACCGACAAGTCATAAGTCCACATTCATCCCTTATCACTTCATTCCGTATGCTGTCATACATTATCACTTCATTCCGTATGCTGTCATACATTATCAATCCGTGTAATTAAAATTGATTTATTTGTAATAGACAAATTAATGTTTTTATCACTTTATAATTATTTTTTAGACTTTCTTCGTTCGTTCTACACTCTTAAACTATCTCAAGAGTGCTTTAAATATTCCGAACCTTTAATTTAACATTTTACTGTGTATTATTGGTTATCAAAAATATTCGTGATATCGTATCTTATAAGATTTAATCAAATTATTAACATCTTAGTTTTTACGAAATGTTCTCTGTTTATACGATATTCAGTGAAAATGTTCTATGTTTATACGATATTCAGTGAAAATGTTCTATGTTTATACGATATTCAGTGAAAATGTTCTATGTTCATACGATATTTAGTGAAAATGTTCTCTGTTTATACGATATTTAGTGAAAAAAAAAATTTGAGTATCCTTCAAACATCTCAAAAATAACGAAGTTAAAAACCTAATTATATTCCATAAGGAATAACTTTGGAATCTAAGCCAAAAAAATGCACAATTTGATTTTATGTTTAAGAATCATTTTAAAATTATGCATTCTATTTTGTTTAAATATTTTTTTTAATAAATTTAGGAATACAATATCCATATGTTGTCTGAAAAGTATAATTCTGTCTTGTGGTCGAATCCTTTTCAATTAGATTCCATTAAGTCTGTTTTTAGGTGTTGATGCTATAATAATAATAGATTTTTTTTATTTTATCAATATGAAAATAACAATAATTTTAGGACAATTAAGAAAATAATTTATAATGGAAATAAACTGGAGGTGAAATATGTTACAGGTATGCGTACGGAAAAGATGATGCAATTTAAACAAAACCTTGCGTTAGATTCTCAGTGTTTCCCAATCGACAAACGTTGGGAAAAGCTCAAAATTCTTTAAATACTGTAAATTATGGAAGTCTTAGTTAAATCAAATTAATTAAATCATAATTAAAACGAATAATAAATAGAAAAAGTGTATTTTAAAAGATTGTACCATTTCCTCCAAAAAGTGTTGAACAAGAGCCCTCTGAAGATGGTTTGGGCATGTGGAACGAATGTATGAAGAAATATTATAAAAACAAATAATACATCTTTTACTTTTAATAGCCTTTAACACTTGCCACCCTGTGATGGATAGCGAGTGACCAGGACTTATATTTTATTTGATTGTTCGACGTTTTAATACATAATTAAATGATTTTTATAGCTAATTACAAAAAATAACCTAGCAGATTTTGCATAATTTTAATTTAAAACATACATTTTTCACTGGACGCTTAGCGTAATTTTTTAGCACAGTAAGGCAAGTGTTAATAATTACCTTTTTAATATATCTAAATATCTTTAATATAAGATGATAGTGCATAATAGTATATTGGAGCCAACTTTAATGTATGGGAGCGAAACGTGGACGTGAAAAAATACTGAGAGGTATATATGAGAGGCACCGAATACATGGTGTAGAAATAAATGCACTGAGAACAATACATGGAGTGACACTGTATGACAGAATACGAAATGAAATGAATGTGAACTTAAGGCTGTTAAGTAAGATGAAGAATACGCTTATATATTTTTTTTTTCGTTTTTTCTTTAATGCCTGTGAAAACCCCCTTAATGTCTTATGAAGGGTGGTTTACTATACTTGTAACATGATCGATTCACTTTTATAACATATCACTTGAACTTGGCAGATTTTATGAAAATAGATAGCTGTGAAAATAATGAAATATTTTCACATAATTTATAATCGAACGCGATTAACACTTGCCTTACTGTGCTAAAAAATTACGCTAAGCGTCCAGTGAAAAATGTATGTTTTAAATTAAAATTATGCAAAATCTGCTAGGTTATTTTTTGTAATTAGCTATAAAAATCATTTAATTATGTATTAAAACGTCGAACAATCAAATAAAATATAAGTCCTGGTCACTCACTATCCATCACAGGGTGGCAAGTGTTAAAGAAGTTTACTCTCATTTGACGAATGACATTTTTTATCGTGAAAAGCCAAATAAATCCTGTAGAAATGCGTGCACTAAGAATAATACATGGGGTGACAACGTATGACAGAATACGGAATGAGTGATTACTGATGAAAGTGCAATTAAGTCTGATGTGTTGAGTAAGATGAAGAAGAACACGCTGAGATGGTTTGGACATGTGAGCAGACGAATGCTTCAACAAATACTAACAGAACAAATATATAGTGCAAATATAAGTGAAAGGCGTGAGAGATGAAGACCAAGAAAAGTACGGTTGGTTTAAGTGATTGATTTTTGAAAGAAGGGAACAGGAAAATCATAGGAGTTATATGAGAAGGTTTATCGACGAGGAAGAGGCGAAGAATGTGTGTCGAAACTGGAAAGACTGGCGTTCTGTCCTCTCTATCTACAGGGGAGTGGTGCGATGGTATGTATCTATATACTCATAATATCAAACAAAAAGGAAGAAAAAATAGTATTTATGAAATGGATACATTCTGAAGCAGTACGTGGTCGTAGAGCCCCTGTGCACTTAAATTTGAATTTAAAGCTGTTGTTGCCAACAGCGTTGTATTTTTAGATCTTGGAGAAGTTGTGAATTCACCAACATTTTCTATATTTTTGAAAAAATTATATTGTGTTCGTTTCCATAAATTAAATAATAATTTGTAAACCCCCTAAAATCCGTGACACAATCCATTATCGTAATTTTCTTAAAATCACGTAGATTTTAAATGTTTCTTTTTACATTTAACATATCATATATGTATACGTGTCAACACGCCATGTTCCTTACGGGGTAGGCAGAAAGAATAGATCTCCAAATGTTTTTATCCAGCCACACATTTTTTCGCTTTCTCCACATACTATATGTACATCACGCATAATCTCATACCATATTATTCACACTTCTCACTTTACCCTTTTTTCAAAATCTGGTCCAGCCACGATTTCCTCGGTCTACTTACTACTAAATACTAACTTATAATCTTAAAAACTCTTGATTTGTTATGAAAGTTTGATATCATACGCTCTAAACTTGAAAGTAAGGTAATGAAACTAAGTGACTCCTTTATTTAAGAAAGATCCGAGATATTTGTATGTAAAATAACTAAAATTGATAAGATTTATTCATTCTCTCGCTACCTATTCAAATTATAAAACCTCTTATGGTTAGACGTTTTGAGAAAGTGCAATACGACCAATGAATTTTCATTCATATAATACAAGTAAATTTATATTTTATAAAATTTTAGAAAACACAAATACATTCTTCACATGTTTGGTCCCCTGAAAGCAACCCTACGAGGACGAAGATTCACCTCTGATGAAGAAGGGATTCGAGGCTCGCAGCTCAGCATAAAACATTTTTAATGAGAAAATACGAAAGTTAGTTGACAGATGGACAAAGCGTATTGAAAAGCAAGCAGATTATCACGAAAAATGATGTATTTGTCTTTTCTGAAAGTTGATTAAAATTAATTCTACAGCCAGAGTGCGGATTATTTTTTAATCACCCTTGTACATTGGATTTGCATTGATGACATTAAAAATATGTATTATTTCATCGCTAAAAAAAGCGCTACGCATTTGATATTTAAACAATTTTGATAGTGCCTCGGAGCGACGTACTAATGAATCAATCATAATGCAAATATCCGCAAAAGAACTCTTCTCTGACTACTTGCATCGAATCCTCCGGTTCTTTAGCCACTCAATATTTTAATTATTTTAAATAGTTTGTTTCACACAGGGAAAATTATAATGACTGAAAAAATATTTTTTAATAATGAATATAAACAAATTAATGAATTTTCCCAGTACTGTACTCTCCGCGGGGAAGAACATCCACGTGGGTTTTGACAGTAAGGATTTTTTAAATTTACTCGTAAAAATTGTTACTATTAAAAATTATCAAGTTTCGTTAGGTTTTGTTTATTATCTCTTTTGAAAGAAGATTGTTACTCAAAATAACGGGCTTATATATTAAAAATGAGGAAAAACAATTTAATACTTGATGTTTTTGTAATTATTGACTATTTTAAACTTTGATATATGGAGGTAAAAGACTGCAAGGAGCCGAATAAGTGATGTTGAAATGCGAACTTCAAGCTGATATGTTGAGTAAAATGAAGAAAAGCACGCTGATATGATTTGGGCACGTGGAACGAATGAGTGAAGAAGGGCTAACAAAACAAATATGAATGGAAGTCATGGTAGAGAAAGACCAAGGAAAGTATGTTTGAATCAAGTGAATGATATTTTGAAAGAAGAAAACGTAGAAAATCAGAGAAATCGTAGGAATTGTATGATATTGAAGGTGTATGATGTTGAAGAGGTGAAGGATGTTTGTTGAGATAGGAAAGTCTGGCAATCAGTCCTCTCTGCCTACCCTGACAAGAAAATGGCGTGATGGTGTGTATCTGTATATGTATTGGACAGTTTTAATGTTTTCTGGGAGATTCGTATTTTTTCCGCAGCTCAGTAAAGCGGCTGTATTGATCTTGGGTAAGCTTCGATGAACCATGTCGCAAGATTCGATTCCTATCAAGACAAGCCTATTTTTTAGGAACTTCTGAGGCCTTACCTAATGTCACTCGTGAATCAAATTAGTGATCAACATCTAGAATAATCCAACCTCCGTAACTTAGTTGGTAAGACGCATGTCTTCCAACCCGGGGGTTGTCTTCGATTCCCGTTGAAACCCAGATATTTTCAAAAGGATTATAGATTGGTCTTCACTCAAGGCATATTTTATAGCTTTCTGGTTAGTTGGAAGAGATTGCCACATGATAATATGCCCGTCAGGTATATTGTCATTTGGCAATCTCTTCAAGACAATATGCCTGCCACTATATACAACTTAAGTGTAATACTATACAAGACAAGAATGAGAACGGTAGTTCTTGGCACTAAAAAAGATTAGGAGTTTAATTAACAATAAATATTGTATTGTGTAACATTTCCGTTGGATACAGTACTCATACAACCTGGCAAGTTTGTTGACACATGATAATCTTGACCACATGTTTTGCTACAGGTAATAATATCAACGTCGCACTTATTCATATTTTTGCGAATAAGGCAATTCCAAAATCTCCAAACATTTTTACGGAAGAGTAGCTTTAGGGGTCACTATGATACGAGTATATGGATTAATGCAGATTACACGACGTTAATTGTCACATCAGAAGAAGATTTGCCACGCTCCTTAAAAATATTGAATACGAGAGCAAACTTCTGGGCCTGGAAATCAGTAGGTCAAAAACTAAGCTTATGATAATAGACCGCAGAAGCAAACTGTCACCGAGTAATGTGAACCATGGCCTGGAAGTGGTTACTGACTTTATTTACTTAGGCTCCAGTATTACCAACAATGGATGATGCGAGGCTGACGCGAAAAGAAGAACTGGATTGGCAAAAAGTGCGATGTCAAAGCTGGAAAAGATATGGAAGAGCGGAACTGTTACCATCACGACGAAAATGCGTCTAGTTAAGTCTCTAGTCTTCGGCACAGAGACTTGAACTCTGAGAGCAAGCGAGAGACATGGAATAGATGCATTTGAAATATGGTGCTGGAGAAATTTGTAACGAATTCCATGGACAGCAAGACGCCTCCATTCTCGAAGAATTGAAAATCACTGACAGATTGTCGACAATGTGCCTTCGAAGAGTCCTTGGACTACCCTTGAGGACTGCCCTTTGAGTAACGGAGTGTAGGGATGGATGGAGGGGAGTCGTCGGAGGCTATCACGGGAGTTACGATGCTCAGTCATGATCTACATGACAGGGGGATGATGATAATACTCGTATATGGAATAAGAGCAGAATTAATGCGAGTGATTCTGCGTTCTACGAAGAATATTCGGAATTACAATGTGTGATTAGGAATGATCAAATAAATTATGGCTGTGTTATCAAAAGGATAAATAAATTAATCTTGAGATGGTTACAGCATATTTCAGATAATAACTCAGGTACTTTGATCGAAAGTAAGAAGACAGAAGAAAGAATATAAAACGTAAATTTTAATTGAGGGATATTTTAGAAGTATGGTACATATTAGAAGAGCTAGTTTGATAGGAGGAATGGACATGAATGATTCAAAAGCTTTGTGCATGTGCAGGAAGATTTGAAAATCTGTTTCTCTTCTTACCCCAAAAGAGAAATGGCGTCATGGAATGTATTTATAATTTAGGGCATTGATTTTTTTATTTATTCCTCATCATCTTTCATTTTATGGGTAAAAGTCAAAAAGTTACTATATGTCGTCGTTTGATATGGAAAGCGATCGTTAAAAAGCAGATTTAGGCGGCCATGCGTGTATAAACAAAGATATTCAAATAAATGTTCCTTATTTCTTATTTTTACATGGAAAATCCCCGAGAAGCTTTTCCAAAAAGCGTGAAGACACTCCATGCATTATTATCACTCAGCCGTTGGCTGATCACATTAAATATTCAATGAAATTGTTAAAACGATGAACAAACTGGTTTTGTATGAAGACTCGTTTTATTTAAAAGCTAGCAAGGAGACGGCAAGCGTCAGTTTTCAATCCCTCGCCTCAGTTTGTGGAGCGAATTGATACTTCTAAATTTTTTTATCTTATTTTTGATTTGATTAAATTCATGTGTCAATGACAAAATTCCGTCCAAAATTCTCAACGACAGACAAATTTCTACCAAGGTGAGAAAGTTTTCTTTCTACATTTATGTTATGATATTTGTGAAAGATTCTTTTCATTTCTTGCGTTTTGCTTTCAATGAAGTAAAAAAATTATTTCAATGATACTGATAGTAATTTATAAAAGTTTTAAAACATGTTTTTGTGTAATCGACAAACGTGAATCAAAAATTGTTTGAAAGAAGAATTTGAAGGAGATTAAATTGGATTGGACTTTTCTTTTCGAGAAACTCACGAACAGATGATGTGTGCAAAATAGTGAAAAATTATTGTGTAGTTTTTTTTTTAAATGCTTAAAATTTCATTTAATAAATATCTAAATACTTACTATTTTTCAATATGAAATTATTATTGTAAATCTTTCCTCGGAAAAAAATGTTTTTTTAAACTATCTCTTTCGTATTTAATTATTCGCATGTTGTAACATACAATCAAGTTTAAAACTTTCATTTCTTAGAAAATTAACAAGGAATTCTTCCCAAAAGTAAAACCTGAATTAATAACAATTTTAGTTCATAAAATTTCATTTTCAAATCATTCAAGTGAGGTTGATATATCGAGTTAATGTTCCGTGCTTGTGGTCCTAATGACAATGGTCATTCGAGTCGTTCAAACATTTTTTAGAGGTGTCCTTTTCGTATTTTTGTTATTGACATCGAGACTTGTAACACCGGTGTATGGAGTAACCAGTTACTAGACAGCATCCTCAGCACGGCTTAACCACCTTCAGCGCCTCTTCAATATTGTACTAGTTCACTGAAAACTCTGTATCCCATTTTAATTATTGATAATAGCATTTTGCGGTCATCTGGATCAATCCGCAATGATAATAGAGTTAATAATTTCCGAGGAGATCGTCACTCAGCCTTACATCGGTACATATTCGGATCAATTGGCTTCTCCAATCTAGTGACGTCAATGGATAGTTTTGCTGCAATCGAAGAACTTTTCTATAAAAGTACTGGCAACTTTTTGGGTTATTTGAACTCCATGCCTCAAGCCGTTAGTATTCTTTTCTCACTCCGGTGTGTCCCCACCGGAAGAGGAGTCCTTTTAGGCGATTATTTCTTTGTCACTCACTACGTGACGTCGCGCTCATAAAAAATAAAGAAGATTTTGATCTTCCAGTGTAGATTGCACTTGATGGGGACTTATTTTGTCTCCCGAAACTGCGTGAGTGATAGTGGGATCGAACTGAACTGAACTGATTGATAAATTTTCAACTGGCTCTAGAACTGCATAAGTCACAAAAAATAATCAATCTCTACCAACCCACTAGATATAAGTTACACGTGTTTTGTTCATTGCCGGCGGCCATGATCTAACGGTTAGTTTAATCAGGTGCCCTAGAAATCAAAGCCAATAATTTAATAGAGTCTTTGTAAGTGAATATCATTGCATTTAAAATTCTTTGTATATTTTTTCAGGTTAGCGAAAAATTTATGTACCTGTAAAGGAAGCAGAAGAGCAAACACCGGTAACCGTTTGGAGCATCAGGTGCTGACACATATCCAACACGTACCGTAGATCAATCGCCAAGAAGAGTTTTCAGATCTCTTGTGAAGACATTCGGCTCGATACACCGGAATACTTCGAATATATATTACTGAATATAACGCCAAAGAAATTATTTGCAATCGTTTGATACTTGTTCGTTTGGGTCAAGAAGAAAAACAAATAAAAATGGCAGGAGGAGATGAATGCAAAAATATCGCTGTGAGAGGAAGCGTCCAACTTGGATATTCTAAGAAGTAAGTTCAATTTAACGGCTCTAATTGAATTTTTATATTTAACGCCCATAGGAATTAACTTTAATCTAACAATTTCTTCGTATTGATTTAAAAAAAATTATAATGTGAACTTTTTTCAATACGAAGTCACCGATCTTAAAACTGGTTTTCACTTAAGGTCACATTAAAAAAATATATCTAGTTGGTTGAAAGATATTGCCACACGGACTGTATACAAAGAAAGTATAAGTATAATACCAAAAAAAAATATATTGCCACATGGACTGTATACAAAGAAAGTATAATACAACACAAATATTTAAAATTTCATCTTAAATTTTGCTATAATTAATTCTTTTTATATTGTACATACACACCATCACGCCGTTTCCCTGTCGGGGTAGGCCAGACTTTCCTATCTAGACACACAACTATCGCTTCTTCTAATTTCATACAACTTCTTTGACTTTTTACATTTCCTTCTTTCAAAATATCATACACTTGATCCAAACAAACTTTTCCTCTGCCATCTCTAACGCATTTCACTCACATTTTATTTAACGTAGTTCATAATTTATACATTCATTATTGATAACTCTCACATGTACAAATTAACAAATCTTAATAAACATGTATATTTAATCTGGTGAGTTTTTGATTAATGTTCGAGGAACATTGTGAGATGGACTTAAATAATTAACAATCAGTCAAAAACATTAACTTATTTTCTATGTTTTTATGTCCTCAATAAGATACAGGCAAAATCCTAGTTTACAAATGAAAGGTAACAAATCCAGATTTGTATAAATTGAGTGTCTACTTTAAATTACCTTTTATTACTTGTACTTTGTATTTTTGATTATAAATGACGTATTCATACAAATACTTGAAATGTAAATAAATAATTATTGTAAAGAGTTAACTATAATAGTCCATCTCAGTTTACGTGACTTTCGAATTCACTTCTGAATCAACAACTGAATTCTCGTTTTAATGAGAATAAAAATTTAACGAAATGTATTTTTTTCTTTTCCAGAAAAGGCTGCAAGGAGGTTGTAGATCGTAAAAAGCAAGAGCAAGCTAAAGCTCAGGAAAATAAATACGGAGCTTGGGGTTCCACCTACAAGAATAAGGAGCATTTTACCAACATGCATTTGTGCTGAGCTGCTCACAGTCAAGCAAGAAAAACTCGTGATTTTAGTGATAAGATAATTATTTGATAGTTGAGCGAATGCTGTATATAAACATGAAGTACTTCAAAAATAATATAAATGCATTTTCATTGAAAATTTTAAATATTTAATTAAAAAAGTTACTATGAAAACTAACTTGTAAGTTTTATTTATTCCCGATTTTTTTTTTCATATTTACCAATACAAAGGTTTAAATGAAAGATTCTGTTGAATAATAATCTAGTTTCTTTATAAAAAAATATGTAATTACTAAAGTTTTATAGGAAAATTTAAATTAAAAGTTTTTTTATTGTTCTACACACGGTTGTGGAGTTTATTGTTTTTTTATAAAGTCGGAGTCAGAGTAGAAGTCGAGAGATTCTATTCTAAATTCGACTGCGACTTGAATTGTTTTACATCTTTTAAAATGTATTAGCTACATAAATTACATTATGAACTATGTATAAAACAGTTTAGTTCCAATAGCGTGTAGTATGATGAGGAATCGCCGTAGACATTTTTTTCAAAAACCTTCTTTTAAGTAATTATGCTACGTAATTAAGTATGACATATTAAGGTTATCAATGTACAGGGTATCGCAAAAAATTATCAACACTTTCATCCCGTGCCATTTACCTGAACTTGATGAAGAATTTTATCATACTGCACATTCGTGAAGAGTTTAGGGATGAGGAGGGCTCTTATTTCCAATAAGATAATATACCTCCCCACTACCGTCGTGATGTGAGAGCCTATCTTGATGAAAATTTGCTTAACAGATGGATTGGGTGTAGAGGTAGCATTGAATACCCACCGCGCTCCCCAAACCTTACGCTAATGAATCACGCTGATTAAGACTAATCAAGAAGAAAGTAAACGACACAAAACGTACAGCAGTTAATGCATTGAGAGCAACTATACTTCAGAAAGTCTAGGATGAACCGTGCGACGTTTAAAACGTCATGTCTCAAAGGGACGGGGTAAAATCGTTTTTTTACAAATCGAATAGTTTTTTTATAAATCGAACAATTGTTTTTCTCTAAACTGACGTTTTAATTCCTAATTTTCATTATACTGACTTTCTAATGTTTTGTATGTATCTTTAAATAGGCCAAATATATTTAAATAGTATTAATCCACTATGGATTAATACTAATTACGATTTATGTATAAAAAAATCCAATTATCGAATACCCCATCCCTAGCCAATGCAGACTAACGTAGTGACTTTTGACAAACGTCACCAAATATTATTTGATTTTAACAAACTGCCACATTTTTGCTAATTTGTGACAAGATGTATTAATTTGTCATTATTGTTAGTTTTATGTAATGTATTTAATGTAGCAAAAGTATAAATTATCTGTTGATTTCGTCTTTTATATGAAGCTTTCTATTTAGTTGATGTAAATAAATTTAATTTGATGAAAATAATTTGATCACATATTTATTTTTATCAGTTTTAGAAAATCAAAGAATGGTATTTGACTACAAAAATAACAGCTCAGGCCTTCCCGATGGTATGACCATAGATACAGATGGAACTCTCTGGATTGCTTGCTTTGATGGATCACAAGTAATCAAGGTGGATCCAGTAAAAGGAAGTCTTGTACAATCTGTGGCAATCCCTGCCCTTCATGTGACCTCTGTGGGGCGTATACTCCTTCATATATAGGAGTTCACGGCCATTATTCAAAGAGAGAGAGACCTCTGTGGCTTTTGGTGGAAAGAATTTAGATGAATTGTATGTCACTTCAGCTAGTATGAATATTAAATCAGAACAGAAACCACTATGTGGAGCACTTCTCAAAGTAACAGGGCTTAATGTGAAAGGGTACAAAGGAGTCTTGTGCGTTTTGTGAGCTACAAGTGTCATTCTTAAGAATTTTCAGAGATAATAAAAAATATGTACTATTCTCAATTAAATGACATAAAAATACTTTGAATAGTACCAACCTAAAATAAACATAAAATATTTATCATGTTCTAGACATGATCAGTAATTCTTAAAACAAGAGTTTGAATTTTATCATTAAAATATTCTTATTTGGTGTTAAAGTAAACAATACTAATTGATGTAGAAAACTATTAACAGGGAATTAAAAAGTAAAACATGCCTGTTTTATAAAGCGCTTCAAATCTGATTTGCTGTCATTTAGAATGAATAAATCAAACAGATAATATTTAATTATTTTATTCTAACCCATCCCAATTTTAATGTTTTATTTAAAATGTTCAATAAATACATACATTAACGACCAAATATATATTATATTTAGATTAAATATACTGTACAGCACCAGTACAAAAGACTGTAGAATACTGGTGGATGATTGTAACTCAATCCTCAAAGATTCCGGCGTGACTTCAATGAGTGTCTGCAACAGCTGGGTGAAGAGAAGACATTCCTCGTCAACCAGTAGAACTTTGTAGAAAAAAAAATACAGTATGAAGTTTCAGACAAAAATATATTTTACGTCCCTTTTGTTTAGCCCATTGTATATCGCAACCACCTCGATCCAACAATGCTTGCCAGACGTTTATTACGTGCAGGGACCGTCTGATTATATGTAGTGATAATGCGAGGACCTCACAAAGGGATGTTTTATTACGACAATATTACAAGCAATCATTTTAAAACAATGTTCACAAGTAATACAGTGTAGAAAATCACTAATCTATGTGATATATGCGTACGATACATACTCGTATATCTTTATTAAACATTTCAAACTTATAACTGTCGCCTTATTAAAAGAGAGAAGAGAAAAGTGATTTATGAAAAAAAAAAATATAATGGCAAAGTGGAAAGTTTATTTTACGTTTATTTCATCTCATGGACGCAAAAGATAGAATGTGAAGCGCATTGTGAAAAATATACTGCAAATGAAGAGCCTGTTATTGATACAGACAGAAAGTGGTCAGAACAATGAAAAGAGTTATCCAATGGCCATGATTCAATCACAATGCAAATGTGAGTGGAAGGGGTGGTAGTGAAAGACCAAGGAAAGAATTGTTAGATCAAATGAATAATATTTTGAAAGAAGTATAAGTGAGAAGTAAGAGCGGTATGAAAATTAGTATTGATGTGGAAAAGGTAAAATATGTGTTAAGCAGGGTTGTGGAGTCGGAAAAAAAAAAACACGACTCCGACTCCGATTCCTATATTTGCCAACGACACAACTCCGACTCCACAACTCCGACTCCAAACTCCGACTCCACAACTCCGACTCAAAAAAGCTCAATTTTATCAGGTTGTTTCCTACCTTTGCATATAGCCATTTTTTCATGTTATAGGGATAAAAATAAAACAAGATCAAACTTTAATAATTATTTATTAGAATTTAATAGAATTTATTCTTAAAAACAACACTGCTTCTATTAAATCTGTATTCGTAGAGGCTCTCAAATCAGAATTGAGAATTTTCAGAGTGGAAAATAACCGCTCTACGGATACTTGGGTTGGCGGTAATGCTGTAACGATCAATGCTGAATCTTTTACGATTTCTACATACCGCTGTATTGCCATTTCAACATTTAACTTATAAGTTCGGTCAATTTTTTCCATTATTTTCAATGCATCATAAAATTCAATTTTAAATTTTGAAATAGAGTCTCCTTACTCTCCTTCATATATATTGATACTGTGATTCAAACGAGGACGTTTTAGTTTATCTTGTTCATTGAGATATTTTTCTAAATCGTCTTCAGATTCAGCGGTGTCGGATGAAGATGATGATACTTGGTGTACGCTGCCTGCTGTCGTCTCTTTTTCTAGTCGAAGGCCTTTCATACGAACGGTTAATTCAAACAGAGCGTTTTTAGCTCTATTTATTTGTTCTTCCGTCAATATGGATCGAACCATGGGGTTAACATAGATCCCAGCCAACAGAATTTTCTTTCGACGTGAGAAAGAAGGAGACAAACACATTTTCGTAGACTTTATGCATTAAATGGATCTCGGTGATTCACCATATCGGCGCGACTTGCGCCTGCAAGTTTAAAACTCGTGTACAATACACATTCATTATAATAATTTAAAAAAAATGTATTTTAAATTTTAACGAAAAAGTAGTCGGAGTCGCTCGTTTTTTACGACTCCTACTCCGACTCCGACTCCGGCCCAAACACCGCGACTCCGACTCCAACTCCACAGCCCTGGTGTTAAGATAGAAAATTCTGGTGAGTATCCTCTCTGCCTACCCCAGCAGGGAAACGGTGTAATGGTTTGTATGTGTATGATTTAATCATTGTGTAGTTCATAATATAGTATTGATTATCCCTTATAAACAATATTATTGTCAGCCACCTGTGGATGTATAGATTTATTGTGTGCAAGCTGTTGCACTTCAGCAAGCATAGTCTTGGTGGATTGAACCCTAAATTTCGATGGTAAGAAGATCTAATTTTCAAAACAGTCAATGGCTCGAAGTTTCAGCAGATGTTCCGGCGATATAGACTTCAAATTTTACAAGTTTAAGCAATAACAATGAAAATTCACATTTATTCAAATACTAGGTTAGTCAAAAAGTTTTGAAAGCGGAAATGAAAATACATTTTTTTTGGGGAGAAATCACTTTTATTGCTCAGTATAGTCTCCCATAAGATCAATACACTTGGTCCAACGATTTTCCAACTTTGTTGTCCCATCACGGAAGTGACTTTCTGGAAGGCCTACAAAATACTCCTCTACGACGGCTATAACCTCTTCTTTGATGAAAAATGCTTTCCACGAAGAAATTTTTTGAGGTGTGAGAACAGCCAGAAATCAGAGGGAGCTAAATCTGGCGAATAAGGTGGATGCTGCAACAATTCGTACCCCAATTCACTGATTTTCGCGATGGTTTTTTGAGCTGTGTGAGCAGGTGCATTGTCTTGATGAAAAATGATTTTTTTCTTCTGCAAACCGGGTCTTTTTTCACAATTTTTTTCATCCAACTGGTCCAAAAGGTCACAATAATAATCAGAGTTGATTGTCTTACCAGTTTGGAGATAATCTATCAATAAAATTCCTTTTGCATCCCAAAAAACTGACGCTAACACCTTCTTGGCCGATTTCTGGACACGAAATCGCTTCGGAGCCAAAGTGCCTGGTTCACACCACTCCTTAGCCTCTTGTTTTGATTCAGGATCATGGTGGTAGACCCAAGTCTCATCCATAGTGATGAATCGACGCAGAAAATCCTTTCGAAATTGCTCCAAATGTTGCTCAGAAAGTCGCATTCAAACGTGTTTTTGTTGCATTGTTAGCAAATGCGGCACCCATTGTGCACACAGTTTTTTGAAACCCAAAAATTCAGCCAAAATATGCCATGTTGTTCCATGTGAGATGCCTATGGTGTCAGCTATCACATCCACAGTTGATCGATGATCTTCCAAAACCATATACTGTATTTTCCCTATGATTTCTGGTGTTGATGCACTTTTTGGACGTCCTGAGTGTGGATCGTCTTCAACGCTTGTACTCCCACGCTTAAGCTCCAAAACCCATCAGTGAACGGTTGGAAATGAAGGAGAAGACTCCTTTAATACTTTCACCATCTTTGCATGGATCTCAGTAGCCGATAAACCTTCCAAAACAAAGAATTTAATCACTGCACGATATTCGGATTTTTCCATTGTTAAAAAATACACTGACACGTCAATTTCAAATGGCTTGTAAACAAAGAATGAATTGACAGATCGAAATGAAATTTTGAGTACGTTCTTATGAAAGATGAAATATTAAAATGGCGTAGAAATTTTGGTTTTTCTACTGCTCCATAGATGTCGCTTTCAAAACTTTTTGAATAACCTATTATTCTTGGCTATTGGAATAGGACATACAGAGGAACTTTATGAAGAAGACTTGTACAGTTGAGTGGCACTTCTTTGGCCAAGGAGTTGGTTTTTTCGTTCCCTTTGATACCAGTGGCTAGGTATTCATGATAAACATATATTTTTTATAATTGATTATTCAGAACACAGGAATTTATTTAACAGGTAAAAATAAAAACACATACGGTTAACCATAATTTATTTTAAATATGTAATCAAATCTAATAAAGTTATTAGGAACATTTTTAACAATTATCGTAAATAAAATGAATTATGAATTACCAAACAATCATTATTTTCCTAAATAAAACATGTAATAATCTTGTATTTATGAATATAAAAATTTTGCTCAACAAAATATAAACTATGTTCTGAAAGTAGCTTTTTTTGTTCACATCATTTGACTAAATCCTGAGTTGCAAATTTAATTTTTGATCAACTATAAAATCTGATATATTTATTATACATAAATACAAGATTACCAAAAATACCTACTCTAAATATTCAATAAGTGTATGATAATTAGAAAATATTTTGATCAAGAAAAAATAGAAATTTCCAACCACCTTTAAATTTATTCCACATTATCGGTGATGAAAAAGAAAATGGAATACAGCTGTTATTATAAGATAAAATATTCTGAATATATTTTCGAATTACACCCACCTTCAACTGTATAAGGTTATCCATAATAACATTGAGTCTCAAAATTTTGCCTCAAATTGGTTTACATACGTTACTGTTAGAAATGCACGGAACCATTTAGAATTCACACAAAATCCTCATTTCACCACCAATATTTATGAAGTTTGATTAATGAAAATATTAATTTGTATTTTAATAATTCTATACAAATTATGATATCAAATGAACTCAAAATATTTGACCGGTCTTGCCATATAAAAGTGATAAATATTAAAAAATGATCAGCTGTATCATCAAACAAATTTAGAAATACTTGATAAGCAAATCACAGTGATTTATTTTATTCAACAATTTATATATAGAATAGACGTTTTAATTGATTAGTATTTAACTAATCAAATGTATATTCTTTTAAAGAATATTTATTTATGGAAATCTTCAAGTTATTGTTTTTTTTTTTTAATAATTATAATTCATAACTTAGATAAGTTTGGTGGATTGAAAAAGACATATATTTTATACTGCAGTAGGCCAAGAAGCAATAGGAAGATCCCTGCATTGTCTCTAAATCCCTGGATCACCAGGGGCATAAGAGTAACCCGATTAGCACAGATCAAATGTCCATGATAAGATGAACGTTGAGAAGCCACCAAACTGGTCAGTCGACTCTGGCTGGGGGGGATTCAGGGAAATCTTGTTAAATTTATTTTAAGTTGTTGTTCAAAATACAATGCAGATGAAAAGATAAAAAAGGCAATAGTCCTTTTGAATTTTTGAAATATTTATGAGATTCAATATAATTTTTAAATTTGTTTGATGGCACATGAAAAATTTCTGATTTACTACATTACCGAGAGATAATGAAACTACAAACAGAATGTGGAAAGTTTTAATGTATACTTATTTAATATACATATTTTATATAAAAATAACAAACCAATTAAAGATCGGCGTTTCTCAAAGCAGAAGGCTTTTTGTGAAATCATTAAGTCCTTGACAGATCAAACCTATATAATTATTAGCTTAATAAAACATGTTGACTTAATAAAACTTTCACAATATGAAATATGTAATAGGAAACCTAGAATAGCAATATTTTGTATAGAATCTTGTTAATGATTTAATGCTATCGTTTTTATATGACTAATCTGTAAGAAAAACACTTATTGTAGAGTAAATAACATTAATATTTAAATATAACTTATCTAAACTTAATTTAAATTACTAATAATTTTAACAAATAACTAAAATTAAAACTAAGACATATTAATTAAATTCATACAACCATGTTTCATACACAATGCAAATTTTTTATCGAATGGTAACTTTTAGACAATATTTTGGAGAACCATTAAATTAAGAAATGTAGAGAAATCAACAGCTAAAGCTCAGATACAGACCAGAAGTCCATCTGTTAATTCTGTAAAAGAAATTTTGCAGGATGAAGCAATAGCCAAGAGTAGACTAAAGTGTATAAAAAAAATAATATCACCTATCAGTTGAATCACTGTACCGGAAACTAACAGAAAATATATGTTGTAAGAAATCTAGAAAACATATTGATTTACGTTTTAGGTAAGTTTTAATGTTATTTCCAAATGTCTGCCAACAACTCTTTTTTCCAAAAATAGAATTTAACTACTAAGTCAAAAGCTGACCACCTCCTGATAGTCAACTTTCAGCTGAGGTTTCGATGGGACTTATCTATGGTTTCCTGGCTACAATGTTTCTAAAGAGAAAACAAAGGTATAATCATGATATTATATACACTAATAAGTTCCGATCAAACAGTGGTGAAATATTGGACGAGTTAACAGCTTTGTAACAATTTCTTACAATCAACAAGCATTTATTTCATAATAAATGTAATTTTCAATCCGTGAATGTTCATGAATCAATGAGTATTCAATTAATCCTAATCACCTGAAATTAAAGGCAATCAAACTAAATAAAATTTTAATATAATTGTAAGAATTTAACTAATATGTTTTTCAATATAAACCTTATATTCAAATTCTTAAATGAACTACAATTAGGTATGAAAAGTGAATAATTATTATGTTTTTAATGCTAACATATAATATATTGAAACAATTTTCTTTATGAACAGTATCATAAATGCAATCGCATTATCAGTAGATACATTAGCTATGTATAGAGGTCTTCAGTCAAAATGTAAAAATAAATATTTAGTACAGATTAATGTCAGGTTGGAATATAAATAACAAATAACTAGCAATGTTCTATAAACAGAATTTTTTATTACTTCCAATCATTTGGTTTCTTTTTAAAATTAAATCATATTTTTCAATACTTGCCAAACTAGTTTATTTTAGTTTTTCTTCCATTTCTACTGTTTCAATTAAATTCTCATAAACAAAAATAAATTAATACCAGAAAATTTAAATGTGGCTATATAATTTATCATATGTTATTCAGAAAATATATACTTTTATTTGTATGTATTACATTTCCGTTGTATCCACCTGGTGGTCTTATTGCCATGTGGCAATCTCTTAAAGTAGCCGTAAGTGAAAACCAGAATGGAATACTTTTAAAAAAATCAGATTTCCAATGGCAATCGAACCCACAACCCCTCTGGAAGTCACAGAGAAGGTTGATTACTATATATAAAAAGTTGTTCTTGTATTGTAATAACAATTACATTTTTTACATAAAACTATGAACAACTGGGCAACTTTTCAATTATTTCTTTAAAGTTAATTATCAAAAACATTTGATTTTTGGGTGAAATAGCATTTTAAGAAAATTTCAACAAAACAGTTAATATGATTTCGAACAATATTTTCAATATTAACAGTAAATAAATCCAAATTAATTTTAATTATACTCAAAAAATAATAATGCTATCCTGAAAACTTTGTTATAATCTTATAATTCAATTAATTTATAGAGTGTATGTTTTTTTTTTTATTGCTAACAAAAAATTCTAATAACAGCAAACGTGAATTTATAAAGTTTGACTTGATAAAATCATTGTTTTATTAATAAACTCACTATTTAAAAAATGAAATAAGAAATAGGAAAATAAAAAATTATATTTGAAAAATAATTTTAAAACACTTGCAAAAAGGAATACATAATTATATTAAAGTCCAAATGTATGCTGAACTTAACAGCGTGTAAAATATTTTATTTTTCAAGATTCTTTATGTTGGCAATCTTAAAATTGTGAAAAATGAAAAGCCACAATGGCCTCAATAATTTTACTAGAGATAGACTTCTAGTTGTATGAGTAAATGTATAACATATCTGCTTTTCAAATGTCCAAGTACAATTCACATTTTGAACGAGTTCTTTACAAGTTGTTACTTATGTCTTATATTAATTAAAAATATAAAGGTAACATAATAAATTAAAGTTAAAAATAGACTTATTTTACATAAATTTTATATCAGAAAAGATCAAAAAAACATGATAAAGTCAAAAAAACTCATAATAATTCAGAAAACTTTGTGAATTAGTAGTGAATCATAGACGTATATAAAACTGAATCATGAACCAGATTTTAAGTGTGGCAACAATGTTACCCTTTTCAAACTGTCAAAATACCTTTAAAATAATGTTTGCGAATTGTTTTTTTTTAAGGTTGCTTCTCTGTATCAAGAAATCAAATATTTGTTTGTATCAAGAAATCAAATATTTGTTTAAGAAATCAAAGCCACAGAAACTGGACAGCCTTCATATTTTTTTTTAAATGTGTACATATTTTAATCTTATTAGACAATTTTTTCTACAATAATAGATTAAATAATTGAATTTACTAACAAAAGGATAACATATTTACATTTGATGGTACAAATATTTTTTTTATTATTTTGAAAATATTCTAAACTAAATGTAACTAACGGCTGGATAGGATAATACATATGCTTGTTATGTAATTTGAAGAATATTGAACAGTTTTAGTAAATATAGCAGTAAAATCTCAATAGTTCCTCCAATAATCGTTTTCTTACATGTGTAGTTAATTTAGTCCAGTCCAATCCAGTCCCAAACTAATTCCATAGAGAAATGCAAAAATATATCGCAACAATCCTTCCTCTGTGCATTGTTTTACCACAATATTTGTTTAGAATATTGCAGTTTTTTGAGGGTTTTAATCATATTGAGAGTTTTTAATCATATTTTGTAGGATAAATGCTTGGTTTCAAGTAAAATAACAACACTTGTAAATAATGAGTGGAATTTTAATTAAAACAAAATATGTTCCTTTATTTTATATATATATTATTTCTATTTAAACATATTTATGAATATGTAAAAATATATTTTTAGAATATTAAACATTTAGGTATGTTATATTTTTATATACGAGGGTTGCTACTTAAGTTTTGAGATATGGCAACACCAGTGTAGATACATCAAATCTGACATCATCGTAAAGTTTGACGTTTTTAATGGTATACGTGCTCAGAAAGTTTTGTCATACGAGTGATATGCTGCTGCTATCGTATGACAAAACTTTCTGAGCACTTATACCATTAAAAACGTCAAACTTTATGATGCTGATGTCAGATTTGACGTATGTACACTGGTGTTGCCATATCTCAAAACTTTAGTAGCAACCTTCAACTCCCAGCATCTATTGTTTTCCCTCATTTATTATTTATTTAGTTCAATAAGTCCCTTTAAAAATGATAAGAGGTTTCACTGTATTTGGAACCTATAAATGTAGATTTGAGGAATACTGAAAATTAAATGGTTCAAATTTAGAATTGTTTTATTTTTGTAAACAGTTATCCTTAATAAAAGTGTTATTATTATTAATAAATATTATATAATTAAATTATAATTTTATCAATGTACCAAATAAATAATCTAGAAGTCTTTTTACCTCTCATTTTCATATATTTTTAATGTAATTCGACACATATTGGTGTACTTTAATTTATTTTTTCTTTTCTTTTCTGGTTTCTACATTTATTTAAAAACAAATGTTCAAGTTATCTTATAATAGTAATAGGAAAACAATTACAGTATACCCTTGTGTGTATATATAAAACACATTGTTCTATTATTACCAGTCTCAAACATGCTCGTATGACAGATTAATCTATTTTATTTCCTTGTATGAACAAAAACTAAAGGAATTCTTAAGGGAATTACTAAGATTGCTTAGAAATGTAAGAAGAAATATTACTTTCTAGTGAATAGAGATATTTGAAGAAATTTGAAAACATAAACAACTTTTAAAATTATTTAACGTTCAAAAACTATTTAACCGGTTCACTGCCACGAGCGTGTTGACACGCTCTCTAATTCAGTGCTCGCTAGGCCGGCCATACAAAATGAACGCGTAAACGCGCTCTCCTTTGAGCTTGTCGCAAGCCAATATCAAATCCAATTGTAATAATTTATAAATTATAACACATAGTGACATCTATTGGGATGGTCAAGAAATACTTAAATATTACAATTTACCAATATTATCAAAGTTACAGTCATCTTTCTAAAAGCTTTCACTGACAGTCAATACATGTCTCTGATACAGGGTTACCGACTACATTTTTTTGCAACGTTATTGAGATAATTTATAATGACTTCGTTTGTAGTTTTGCTCGGTAGTTGATTTTTAACTTTTGTGCGTTATTTTTGTAAATTTTTCCAAGTATTTATTTACAAAGTGTGTTTTCATGTATTCTTTGGTTATTGGGGGTAGTTTTGCGGCATAATACGACGTTTATATAGACTTTTTATGGTTTTATTTTATAGTTTATTTACGTTTTGTGCTTTATTATACATCATACAGATAATTTGTTGATTTTAGTTTATAAGTAATTTTATTCCACTATATTTATAAGTAAACGAGTTTTCTGTGTCAAGTTGTGACAACCCTGACATTTTGTGAATATTTAAACTGTGTTTTTCTGAGTGAACAGCAGCTCAAATGCCCCACGGTGTATATATTTAGTAAGTTTTCATAATATCCTTTATATCTGTATACAAAAAATATAAATTTTTTAGGTTTTATTTTTCATGAAAAAATCCCGGCCTGCTGGGTACGGCAATACTAAAAACTTCCGGCACTTAAAAGGTTAATAAAATTTTAAGACTTTCAAGTTATGAATTTCAAATATGGAGTATTAAATTGGAATTGATATGGAGATCCAGAACAGGCTGAAGGATGGATGACAGTTAGATGGATGACATTTTATAGATAGCAGCAGAAGAATTCATGTTGACCGTGAGGTACTAGCAGTGATGTCCCCTTATCGGTCCACACCGGTCGATATAGTCAATAATCTCATACATAACCGATTGATATATTTAGAAAATACGGAAAGAAAAATTTATATTCCGAATTTTTTTTCGTAAAACCAAATATATTATATAATAACATGTGTAACAATTTTAAAAATAATTTGTAAATATTTTACCACAAAAAAGTTAAATTTTTCACGACATTGAATCATTTGTTTTTTATTTACGTTTTAAATTTTTCCCTCGAGATATTTTTACCTAGTTTGCAGGCATGTACCTACAAACCTACTAAAAATTTTCCCTCGAGATATTTTTACCTAGTTTGCAGGCATGTACCTACAAACCTACTAAAATTTTAATGAAAAGAAATAATTTAGAACTGAACAGGAAAAACATTTAAAAAAAATAAGGTAGGTACTAATCTTGGAAAATTTGTGTTTGCGAAATGGTTGATATTTTTTTGAGGGACATCACTGGATGCCATCGGACGCCAGCCCAAATTATGATGAAGTTATAAGAAACAAATTGTAGTCTTTCCATTTGGTGTTTCAGATGAATTCGATTCAACATGCCGAGAATGAATTAGAATAAAAAGTATTGATTTGAAATATCTAACATGAATACGTTTTTCAAACACATTTTAGTTTTTTTTATTGAAATAAAATCACGATGACAGGCTTGTGTTCAATTTAGTTTGAACTCCAACAATTATTCCTATTTGAAATCAATGATTTATTTGTCATTTATGACTCTCAAAAGCCTCACATACTGATGACACCATAAGCTGTAACTGTCCAGGATAATGACCATGACCATCTAATATGTACAGACTTAATTTGATACATCAATATGGCAATACTAATATTTTTAATCACCAATATATTGAATGACAATTTTATAAAGCTTTCAAAAAATTTGCACGCAAAAGATATTGGCATTATTACGCCCATACTTCTTATTTAGGAATGTGTATCTTACACAGGAATCACTTATGATAGTATGTTCTTTCATTGAAAACATATCCATTTTAATGAAGGAATAAATCCAAGCTTTATAACTGAAGATTGACATTTGCATTTAAAAATGCAATTTTGAGAGTAGAAAGCATAGTCACAATTATGTTCTCCGCTCGTCACCCAAATATAAGTGGGTGTTTAATATTGATAAATAAACAAGGATTTTCATACTATCCAAAAACAAATCTAACACTGATTATACTGTATACCTCATATTGATATTAAATTTTGTGAATTATAAAAAGTTTTCTAAGATTACCATCAACTTTGTGACAGAAGATAAATTAATAACTTACCATGGGCACAGAAATTGCGGGTAAAAATCACCATTACCGAATTGTTGCAGTAAAAGGCTATTGGCAGACCGTTGTATGTGTACAGGCAAAAGGGGAACAAAGATAAAGAATTAACTCGTGTGACATTCAGGTGAGAGCGGAGGGAGGTTATAACACTTTTTACTTGGGTTGATTCTCCGGAGTAGTGGGAGCGAAGTGTGCCGGAGTATAGTTGGGATAAACAGTTGGTGGTGGATAGAAAAGCGGAGTAGCTGCAGGTAAGTAGCTCACATACTGAGCCGGAGGAGCAGTTCCCATATAAGTACTATCCATACTCGGAGGATTATTAATAGCTTCATCAGGCATCGATCCATATGACACATACTGCGGAGGGTAGCCCACCGAGAGCAATGATCCGTCGCCTTCCATCGGGTAGCACGGGATACGGTACAAGGGAGGTGGAGGATAAGACACAAAAGGCATATTATTGGTGAAGTGTTCCACATTTGGTGAAGCGCCATCTTGTGATTGCTGTTCCTTATGGTCTTGACTGTCTGGTGAGGTGTTATCATTATTGGGCTTATTATTTTTCCCAACACTGTTGCGGTTGTTGAAGTAGTTTGAGCTTCTGTTGTAATTGTGACCGTTTTTAGGATTGTTGCGCTGGTCAGGAATATCCTTCCTGAACCTAGATCCATATCCTCCTCCCCTGCCTCCCCGGGATGGATAATCTCCACCTTTACCGTTTGATCGCTGAGGATTTCCTTTGTTGTTTGTTTTATTTTGATCATGCGGTGAATTGTCTTCCAGAGACAGATTATGTTGCATATCCTTGAATAAAGAATAAAATTGATTAAACTGGTTTGAATAGAAATATCATAGAATGGGCATATTTGGATTTTACATTAAAACAAAATCTTTTTAAATTGATCGTATCAAATGGTAAATTGAATTCATAGTTCGGTCGGCCTCAACACAAAAACTTTTTAACTGAAGAAATTAATATTTACAGTTAATTTTCGTACTAGTTTTCTTAAATAAGTCAGTCACGTGGTTTCATTATGTTACTATAAAGTCTGGAATGTATGAAGACCAACATGGAATAAAAATCATGAAATTTTAAAGTTAGAAATTAGTACTAAGGCTGGACGGACTATGACTTTGATCCTAAGAATAACGAATAACATAATTTAATTATAAAACACAAAATAATTAACAAAAAAAAAACAGCTTCACAGATGTTAAACTTACAATTTGTTTCAATAAAAGATATTCGAAATATGCATTTATGATATTTACGAAAAAATAAACAATTAATTTGTCATCTAAATATTTTTATTTCACAGTGACAAAATGTAATTAAAATAAAACATATGTCGACTTCTGACTCACGATTGACAGCTGATTTGGAGACAGCCTGTACTGTGTGGGAGTCGGGGTGGTGGGTGGCGGGACCATGGGCGGCGGGGGCATCCAGCCTCCAAAGGCGTGCATCCAGTCCACCCCCAAGTTGAAGAAGAACCGGAGAGTCAGGATATCTGATGAAAATACTTTTTCGTTACACCCATATGTGAAATGGACTAAATTAACTTTAAGCAACACGGACGACTAAATAAAAATTTCATAAGAATTAACACTGACGAAACTTTTTCTAGACTAGTCGACACTTTCATATTTTGAAAAAAAACCTTAAATATATCAAAGTTTAAAAAAATCTTGAAAAATTTAAGATTATACATTGTTATAAACAGATGAAGAACAGAGGAGCAAACATTGGATGGATATTTCCGCCCAGTTCCTGCTTTCCAATTGACAGTCTTGATGGATTTTTTTTATTCTTCATTATAAATTATGTAAATCTTCATACAGTAGAGCGCAGATTATCTGTGGTAATTGAGGGACACTCGAGCCCGGATAATTGAAAAACACAGTTAATTCAAATTAATTTTTGAGTTAAACATGTCAAAATGCTCGACAGATTTTGCTACGCAAGATGAGTACACAAACAAGCTTTCTTAATGTTTGACAAATACAATAGCTAAACGCCGGTATCATACTGTAGCAATTACATTGGCAATCCCTGGATCCACATATTTTCATGTCGGTGTGGACGCGGGAAGACACTGCCAACTTACTAATCTGTCAGTCAATTATTATAATGTAAACCATAGATTTTATAATAATTTAGCTCCTTACTTTGTAATTTTCACATTAAAATTTGGAATATTTTTTTCGGGGTGATTAAAAAAATTGTACAAGAGGACCACGGTTAATTCAACTCATGGATAATCGAGTACCTGATAATCGGTGCTCAACTGCATTCGTCTTTGTAATTAATGAAACATTCACAACTTAATTTTTTTAAATATTGTTGTAAGGTTCACTTACCATTGATGAAATTAATAAATAAATAAAAACACACACCATTATACGGCAGATCAGATCCATTGGCGTTGACAGACCTCTGCACAGCATAGTTGACTCCCGGGGGTAGCGGCGGGGGACGGGGCATGGGGAGGGGTGCGGGCATCGGGAGGGGTGCGGGTAGATGTGGTGGCGGCGGTAGAGGAGGTGGGGCACAATACACCCCGTACGGGGCGTAGCTCCCGGCTGCTACGGACCACACCACACTTCCTAATAATCATAAACAAGCATTGTAACAAATAATGATGATATTCAAAAACTATGTTTTATAAGCTAACACATCGATCAATAATTCCCTGAACTAACTACTAAAACAACATTTGTTTGCCAAAATTCTTCTTTATTCATCAACGTAGTCTCCTTCAAGAGCGATACATTCATTCCAACGCTTTCCTAACTTTTCTATGCCAGCCGTGTAGAACGATTTATCTTTGGTTTCAAAATAGGCGTTAGTTTCGGCAATCACTTCTTCATTGGAGCCAAATCTCTTTCCCTGGAGCATCTTTTTGAGGTCTGCGAACGGCCAATAGTTGCTGGGGGCCAAATCTGGAGAATACGGTGGGTGCGGAAGCAATTCTAAGTTCAACTCATGCAATTTGGCCATCGTTACCATCGACTTGTGACACGGTGCATTGCCCTGATGAAAGAGAACTTTTTTCTTCTTCATATGGGGCCGTTTTTTGCAATTTCTGCCTTCAAACACTTCAATAACGCTATGTAATATTCGCTATTGAAGGTTTTTCCCTTTTCAAGGTGATCGATGAATATTATACCATGCGCATCCCAAAATACGGAGGCCATAACCTTCCCGGCCGACTTAAGTTTTTGGTAGCTTCAGACGACTTTCACCGGCTGTTCTCCACTCAGCTGACTGCCGATTTGATTTCGGAGTATAGTGGTGGATCCAAGTTTCATCCATTGTCACATACCGATGCAAAAACTCCTGTTTATTTCGCATAAACAGTGCCAAACAGCGCTCTGAATCATCAATGAGTTGTTGTTTCTGTTCCATTGTGAGCAAACGCGGCACCCATTTCGAAAAAAGCTTTTTCATGACCAAATGATATATTCAGGATGTCAGCTATCTCACGCAACTTTACTTTGCGATTTTCCATCACGATTTTGAAGGTTTGTTTTATGTTTTCTGGTGTAACAGCCTCATTTGGACGACCAGAGCGTTCAGCATCATTTGTGTCTGTACGACAAAAAAGTAGCATCACTAAAACCACTGTAACTCAATGACACAATGTCGGAATGTCATGAAAGTTCGACACGTAACATCTAAAGGTTGGTACTAACTGAGAATGGTATGGATTTGTTATTAGAGGTGCCATCTGTTGGTTAGTCTCGGGACTTATTGATCGATGTGTTATTAAAATCATAATTTTATAAAACATAATTGGTACATTGAAAATGGTCTGCAAATAAAAAATATATATAATTTTATTACACATTCATTATATAAAAAAAAACCTGGCGAGTTGATTGCCCGTGTGGCAATCTCTTCTGAATAACCAAAGAAAATGTAAATCTGGCCTTAAGTGAAAATTAGACGTCCTTTTTAAAAAAAAATGGGTCCTTTAGAACAACGGCCTCTATGTCTTCAGACAGGCATCTTACCAACTAGGTCACTAGACAACTTCCTATGAACCCAATTCAATTAAAGAGTTCGAGTGGATTTCACTTAAGGCCTCTTTCAACATCGTTCTGGTTGGTTGGGAGAGATTGTCACTAGGCAATAAATCCACCAGCTTATACAAAATACAACAATGAATTCGCAATGACCCCCAAGTTGAAAGATAGAAGTTTTACGGACTAGACCACAGAGGTAGTCACGGAGATTTTGGCTTAGTAAATTAAAGAAGCCTAAACAAATAGTAAAGAAATACAAACACTGAGAATATGTGGCTTGATGATATATGACAGAATAAAGTTATTAAGGAGGAATATGAACTAAAGTAGAGACTGGTGTAGTAAGTAAAATAAAGAATAGCACTTTGAAGCTGTTTGGGTAGCGCAAGGCAAGAGCTAAATATTGACAATAAGAAATTGAACCGATTTCAAAGAATATTTATTGTATTCCACTTTTGTTGTAAACAGTATTTTGTCATGTTGTAATTTCTCTAAATCAACCAGAAAGCTTAAATAAAAACTAAATTATAACCCTGTTTAAAAATATCTAGGTACCAATGAGAATCGAATTCGTAACCCTCAGATAGGAAAACAGGTGTCATATCAACTAAGCCACTGAGGTGATGACATATTACTCATACCCGTGTTAGTTGGACAAACAAATAGCTTAACTATATCAACTAATAGTTGTGAAGTTTTATATGCATCAGATACTTATCATATTGAAGTATGAGGGCGGTCCGATAAGTACTTAGCCCCACCGCCCGATAGCACCACTATCGCAACAGCAATTTTTTATCGCGTAGTACATTCTCATTGACAGCTACTATCAAAATTTCAGCCGAATCGGACGCGTAGTTTTGTTTTGACCGCGTGTGGAAGCGAGCGTGTCCGCGGATTTGAGAAAAATGGAAAAAGAGCAATATCGGTCGGTGATTCGATTCTTGTTTTTGAAAGGGAAATCGCGCAGCGAAATCAAAGAGCGCTTGGATGCTATGTACAGTGACTCTTCTCCTTCGATGGTAACCGTCAAAAATTGGTTTAACGAGTTTCAACGTGGTCGCACGTCGGATTTTGATGAGCCACGCCCAGGTGCCCCGAAAATGGCTACCACGGAGGATAAATCCACGATCTCGTATTGGCAGACCGCCGATTGAAGGTGCGCAAGATAGCTGAGACAGTAGGCATCTCAAAAGACTACGTGGGTCATATCCTGCATGAAGTATTGGGCATCAGAAAGCTGTCGGCGTGATGGGTGCCGCGTTTGCTCACTCCGGACAAGCGCAACCCTGAGACCACTTCAGAGCAGTGTTTGACGATGTTTAAGCGCAATCCGAAGGAGTTTCTGCATCGTTTCGTGACCGTCGACGAAACATGGATACACTGGTAAACACCCGAGACCAAGGAACAGTCGAAACAGTGGACTTCACCCGGCGTACGTGCTCCGAAGAAGGCGAAGACTGTCCTATCGGCCGGAAAGGTGATGGCCACCGTTTTCTGGGATTCAAAAGGTGTGATCTACATCGACTTCCTGGAGAAGGGCAAAACGGTCACAGGGCTCTACTATGCCGAATTATTGGGCCGATTCGATGCCGAATTGCAGAAAAAACGGCCCCATTTGGCGAAGAAAAAAGTGCTCTTCCATCATGACAACGCACCGGCTCACACCTCCGCCATTGCCACGGCCAAATTGGTAGAATTAGGCTACGAACTGCTGCCCCATCCACCGTATTCTCCGGATTTGGCCCCGTGCGACTTCTTTTTGTTTCCAAATTTGAAAAAGTCACTCGCCGGGCAGAAATTTGAGTCGAATGAGGAGGTTATCGCCGCCACGGAGGCCTACTTTGCAGACCTCCAGAAAACGTATTTTTCAGACGGGTTAAAGAAGTTGGAGCATCGCTGCATCAAGTGTATCGAACTCAAAGGATATTATTATGTTGAGAAATAAATCGCCACTTTTCCAAAATTTTTGTTATTCTTTTGTAGGCTAAGTACTTATCGGACCACCCTCGTAGGTGTTTGTGTTTTCATATTATACCAACATTTTTCAGTTATAAATTGGGAAGATTTATTTATAAAAAAATAGTATTTTTTGTATAAACAGTTAGTATTTTTCTTCATAAATTTACTGTCTATGGCAAAGACTTTTGAGTGAAGTATCCGCATTAAGAATTTACATATAAGAATGTACAATATAATTTTTTGACGATGTATTTATTATAAAAAAAATTATACAGTCAAAGTGTCAATGCGGAGGATAGTGTGATAATCTATTGGTGAGTATGGCTTATGTATATACTGATTTGTGGCAATGCTGACGGCTGTGCATTACACATGTCTACACAAGTCACACATGCGCCATACTCATATTAACTCTTAGTAAAAGACTTGAACAAAAAAATTTGGTCAACACCGGTTATAATGAAAAAATTTATAATTATAATACAAAAAAATTGTCAATGTAAATAAAAATAAAGTAGTTTGTCGGCCACATTCAAATATGATTTGTCCAGGGCTGGTCTACGATGTATCGGTGGAATATATCTACTGACACCAAAGGATCACTGTACTTAAAGATATTTACGATGACACTAACCCATTGACAACCAAGCCCGAGAATTTCTCGGGCAAAATAATCATACATTCATTACCGTGCCCGAGAAATTCTCGGGCTATGACAATGTCATAATGTGTATTTTTTTCCGATTTACTCTGACATCTACCACAAAAACACTAAAGCTTAATGCTAAATTTATAGTTTAGCAAGGATTCAAACAAAAAAATAAAAAAAGATAGATTTGTTTACTCAATAATAATATACAAAATGGCCGATAAAATGCACTCATACACATTTCTTGAACTGGAAAAATGAAGTGAAAACGAGTTATATAATGTATTAGGCAAGTCAGATTGTGGGGAATCTGAAGACGAAAGACTCTTCTATAATGAGGATGAAGACGAACCAGTTTCAGACAAGGATGCTTATCAGATACATAAGAAACATAATTCTGTCTCACTGCACTCCTCAGGATTCCGATACAAAGTGACAAAGCAGATCCTCGAAAGAGTGGTTCTGCCTACTCAGCAGCTGGTGAATAGGTCAGGGACCCCCGACACTCCTCTCAGGCTACAAGAAAGAAACTCCCACTTTCCTATAAAATCTGTGGCAATTGCTGGTGGAAAAAAGTATGTTACCAGAAAATGTATAGTATGTAAGGCCAAAGGCCTGAACAAGGAGTGTCGGTGGGAACGCAGGATATGCCAGGTCTCCCTACATAATGAAGATTGCTTTATTGATTTCCATTGTAAAAATGATTTTTCCAAATAATTGCGTTTTTTAAATTTTATTTTATGTTTTTGTTGTGTATTTTTTTCATATGTGAATAATTTTTTTTAAAAATTATAATTGAATTTTAATCATTACTTCATTTTTGACTGCCTCCAGACAAGTTGATCAATCTCATATAAAAATATGAATTCAGCATTATTGTTGAGTAAGTAAGTTTTTATTTTTCTCAAATTAGACTCCCGTGTGATTTCTTATTAAATTTTTAAAACATGTCATTTGACTAGAGAAATAAACAAATACAAGCTGGGTTG
The DNA here is from genome assembly GCA_949825065.1 of Odontocerum albicorne. NCBI lineage: Eukaryota > Metazoa > Arthropoda > Insecta > Trichoptera > Odontoceridae > Odontocerum > Odontocerum albicorne. Next base: position 32,555,801 of record OX463851.1, read on the forward strand.
AGTGGCCAGTTTCAATTTTAACATGGCGGTAGTTAAAGGGTCTAATATGGGTGATTTATTACCTGCGTGGGCGACTACTGAAGTGCCAGACACTGGAGTGGGAGTCTGGGATGCGTATATTGGTGATGATGCAGTATCATTTCCATTTGACACCTGTTTTAAAAATGCATAATTTACAACAATGTATAGTTTTCAAACAATCTTTCTAGATTTTAGATATCTAGTAAGACATTTTACACTCTATCTTCCCTCCTTTCGGATTGATTTAGAAGGGATTTAAAAAAAATTGAGTAGGAAGACAGCAAAAAAAATAACCTTTTGTGAAAAAATATATCATGTAACCAAAAAAAGCCCTTTCAATGCATTGAAATTTTTCGAAAGTTGTGACATAAGGTCATCTGCAATTGGTAATATTTCTATCAAAATCTGTTTAAAAGTTCATGCGGTTTTTTGTAAACAAGAGTAGAAATTCACACATAAAAAATACTCGTGACACAGGTTTGTAAATTCTTCTTTTATAAGAACATGGTTGAATTTTACAGAGTAGACTCCAGCCGTAATTGTTTCGCCTGTAATAGGAGACCCATAGTGTATAATACGGTCTGCAGTAATCTTATACACAAAGCAGAATCTTCAAACTTTACTTAATATAAGTTATTATCGTCACAAATTCAATAGCCATCGTTTATGAGTCATTACATTACGAAAACCTGCCTTTAGCAAATCATTACGAAACAAAACAATTCACTGTATTGCCCTCTATTGAAAAGAGCACCAAACTTTTTTAGTTATCCAATAGATTTAGATTCAGTTATGACAATGTAACACATACCCCTCCCCTCAACAGAATAAAAAAACAAAATTCAACAACAAACAAAATAAATAACAATGGAAATTCAAATATGGAAAAAAAATATAATGCCCATCAATATTCATTTTAGGAAGTGGTATTTTTCACATCTCAACATATGACCTAAATAGGAATTCTTTCGGCATCTATCATTCTAAGTATGAGACATAATACTAATTTGAAAAAAAAAACAAACATGGCTGCCATGATGGACAGTGAAGCACTTTAAAATTATGAAATCCTAATATGAATTTATCTTATTTTGATTATTCAAAATCTATTTAGTATGTGTTGGCCAGTATTTCATTATACGGTCTAATTTTTTTATTTTTAATGAAAATTTAGAATACATAAATTATGTGAAAAATAAATAGATACTAGATAAAAGTCCACAACTTGAAATTTATAGGTGAAATTTTCCTTCGCTTTAATAAAAAACATATATAATTGATTAATTTGGAGGAGTTTAAATAAAATTAATTGATCTCACTCCTTTACAATTTCCATACCTTGAAATTTGTCTTTTCGTTTCTGTTATTTAATTGTAACTCACATATAGTATTATTTTTCATTTAACATATTTTAGAGACAATTATGGATGCCGGTAAAATAAGAAATTACTTCAAAACAATAAATCTGCAAATATATATTTGCATGAAACTGTGAAGCAAATAAATCTTTGGAATAAATTAAACTTGCGCTACAGTATTCATGTGAGACATGAAATACTATTATAGAAAAACAACAATGAGAGAGCTTGATATTTTAGAAAGAAAGATCCTCCGAAATATCAATGGTCATGTGTGTAACTCTTGTTGTCATCCATACATAAAAGATACAAAGTAAGAAGAAGACAGACAGTACCGTTGTCCTGATAAAATTAAACATTTTATAATGAATGAACAGTGAGAATATACAATTACACGCATTGGAATTCAGAATCCATTGTGTGGCCGAGGCATAAAAATGGACCTGGAAACTTTCGAGCATCTATCTCCCAATGAAACTAATGTAATGTGAAGGATAAAAACCTTAAAACTATTACATACCATCACACCATTTCCCTGTCAGGGTAGGCAGAGAGGGCAGAGCAATAGATTTTTCTAGCTCGAGACGCATCCTTCGCCTCTTCCACCTCCATACACTTTCTCATGCAACTCCTACGATTTCTTTGACTTTCTACATTTCCTTCTTTCAAAATATCATTCATTTGACCCAACCATACTTTCATTGGTCTTCCTCTACCATCATTCCACTCACATTTGCACTATATATTTGTTTTGTCAATCTTTCTTTATAAATTCATTTTACATGCCCAAACCATTTCAGCGTGCTCTTCTTCATCTCACTTAACACATCAGCCTTAAGTTCACGTTCATTCCTAATCACTTCATTCCGTATTCTGTCAAAAATTGTCACCCTATGTATTATTCTGAGTGCGCATATTTCAACACCATTAATTCGGTTCCTTTCAGTCTAGTCTTTTTCTATGTCCACGTTTCCCGCCCATACATCTAAGTTGGTATTAAAATTCTGTTGTGGACTATCATCTCAAAAAATGTTGATACTGTCCTGTTATATAAAACAGGTTTTAGTGCCCCATTGACTATTTTCTGTCACTACACGCCATTCAATATCTACTTGCTCCAATCTCTCATTGTTCACCCATATATTGCATTTACCCTTCCTTCTATAATTTTCCTTTCACACCTGAATCCATCAAAAGACCATGAAGTCAGGTGTATGTGGTGAAAGAAAAAGCTGAACCTGCAGAGTATAGTTTATTGAAGTAACAGACTCCTGTTGTGTTTGATAAGGGGCCGATAGAGGCCTAGAGGTAGCTCCGTCCCTACTACCATTTTCCACAGTATTTCCAGAAGTTTGTTCCACCAATAGAGGCATAGCTACCATTTCAACCTGAAAATAATGAACTTTCAATTTTACATGCTTTATAAATATTTAACAAAAAAATATATAAAAGTCTCAAAAATAATGTTCATAACATTTCTCACTTATGATTTTTCCTTTCTACAGTGAATTTCTTGGTGACAACACCAGATATATATCCTGTTGGCTCAGTAGGCAACTGCAATGGCATTGAAGCATCTCTTCAACATGCCCATTTGAGAGCAGCTTAAAGGGCATAGACAGATCAGGTGAAACACCGATTGTGACAACCCGTTGATATTTCAGCAGTAATTTTATGGTTTTATTTTAGAAAACTATCTAAGATACATTATACACGAGTGTGTAATATAAAAAAATATTGTACAGTAACAAACTCTTTCATGACTTGATTCGAAAATCACATGTATCTATCATTCAGGTCAATTTTTATTCTACAATGTATAGGATGGCCCAGAATACATTAATTTTGAAAAATTCATAATGAAACAAGAGTTTTTAAGGGATTTATTGATGGCCCTGTTGAGACCCCTTTATATTTCACTGGTTCTCAGTAGATTGGAGTGCAACTGAATCATACGAAACACGAGATGAACCCAGAACTCATGTATAGTTGAGCAAATTCAAAAGACATTTTTGCGACACCTTTATGTATTACAAGGAATATACAAGGGTGGTCCGATAAGTACTTAGCCTACAAAAGAATAACAAAAATTTTGGAAAAGTGGCGATTTATTTCTCAACATAATCTCCTTTGAGTTCGATACACTTGACCCAGCGATGCTCCAACTTCTTTAACCCGTCTGAAAAATACGTTTTCTGGAGGTCTGCAAAATAGGCCTCCGTGGCGGCGATAACCTTCTCAAACAAAAAGAAGTCGCACGGAGCCAAATCCGGAGAATACGGTGGATGGGGCAGCAGTTCGTAGCCTAATTCTACCAATTTGGCCGTGGCGACGGCGGAGGTGTGAGCTGGTGCGTTGTCATGATGGAAGAGCACTTTTTTCTTCGCCAAATGGGGCAGTTTTTCTGCAATTCGGCGTCGAATCGGCCCAATAATTCGGCATAGTAGAGCCCTGTGACCGTTTTGCCCTTCTCCAGGAAGTCGATTTAGATCACACCTTTTGAATCCCAGAAAACGGTGGCCATCACCTTTCCGGCCGATAGGACAGTCTTCGCCTTCTTCGGAGCATGTTCGCCGGGTGAAGTCCACTGTTTCGACTGTTCTTTGATCTCGGGTGTGTACCAGTGTATCCATGTTTCGTCGACGGTCTTGAAATGACGCAGAAACTCCTTAGGATTGCACTTAAACATCGTCAAACACTGCTCTGAAGTGGTCTCCCGGTTGCGCTTGTTGTCCGGAGTGAGCAAACGCGGCACCCATCGCGCCGACAGCTTTCTCATGCCCAATACTTCATGCAAGATATGACCTACGCGGTTTTTTGAGATACCTACTGTCTCAGCTATCTCGCGCACCTTCAATCAGCGGTCTGCCAATACGAGATTGTGGATTTTTGTCACGTTATCCTCCGTGGTAGCTGTTTTTGGGGCACCTGGGCGGGACTCATCAAAAACCGACGTGCGACCACGTTGAAACTCGTTAAACCAATTTTTGACGGTCGCCATCGAAGGAGAAGAGTCACCGTACACAGCATCCAAGCGCTTTGATTTCGCTGCGCGATTTACCTTTCAAAAACAAGAATCGAATCACCGACCGATATTGCTCTTTTTCCATTTTTCTCAAATCCGCGGACACGCGGTCTAAACAAAACTACGCGTCCGATTCGGCTGAAATTTTACAAGAAGACAGTAGCTGTCAACGAGAATGTACGCGATAAAAAATTGCTTTTGCGATAGTGGTGCCATCGGGCGGTGAGGCTAAGTACTTATCAGACCGCCCTCGTAGTTTATGCCCATGGCTTTATCCTACAATTTTTTAACGAGTATGCTTCGATACTACTATTTAAAGAGTTAGAAGAGATCGACGCACCTATTTGTACAAATACAAACTACTAAGAGGATAGATTATCATAGTTCGTATTATTATTTTTTTTTTTCTCAAATTATGCAATCGGGTTAAACCTGTGTTATAAAGGGTCTTTCAAATTGAGCGGTTTTTTAAATTCTTAGATAAAACACAGATGGCGTCGCGAACTCGCCTGGGTCTTGTGACATTTGAGAAGTGCAATGTATGACATTTATAAAAATGGAGTTGTATACAATACAACGCGTTCAAATTGAATTATTTTATGTATTGTAATCTTCGGAAACGTTGATGTTAATTGGCCACCAAGATCATGTGGTCTGACACCGTTGTACTGTTTTCTCTGGGGTTACGTGAAAAGCCAGGTCTATAAGAATGACCCCCAATCAATTCCTGAGATGAAGGACGAAATTATTTGCGTTATTGGCGAGTTGGAACCGCAATTATGCCAAAATGTCATCGAAAATTTTGACAAAATTGTGGACATCTGTGGAGTTGCAAGAGGTGGACATTTGGCAGATATTTTTTTTTGTATTTAAATTTCATACATTGTACTTCAATGATCAATAAAAAAAAATGAAATCAAAGCAAATTGTCTGTTTTAATTAAGAATTAAAAAAAATTAATTAAAAAAAACCGCTCACTTTGAAAAACCCTTTATATAAAATAAAATATACTATACCTTGCACGGTTCAAAGTTGATCAGATCCATCTTGGTGTACTTTTCAAAATACTGGTGGCAATAATTTCCATTATCACTCTCAATAGCATTTTGGCTTGCCAAAATGCAATCATCGTCATTCCATATTATATTGTTATTTTTGTCCTCCATTTTGAAGTCCAACAAATCGCTCTTATTGAAAAATTTTCCTCTCAGGCCGTTCCTTCCTTTATTATGATTGTCTTTGAGCTGAGTTAAATCTTGGCCAAGTCCACTTTTCCTTACTTTGCACTTGAATTTATGCAAATTGTTAGTTGCTCCCATGCACCCTAAGAATGAACAACACTAATGATGTGTAGAATAGCTCACATTAAATGTCAGATGAATAACAGAGGAAAAACATACTAGAAATGGATTTTTAATATGTTGCCCGAAAAGTGGTTTCGTATTTCTGGATATACATCATAACTTTATTTTTTTATTACTAACTTCAGTCCGACTGCTGAATGTATATTATTATGAAAGGTAATAGTTTATCGCCTTTTTTGGCCATTGTTTATCCAAATTGATCAAGATTATGAGATTAGAAAAAAAATGTTTTTTAGGTGCACGTTTTCTTACTACCGCTTAGGAAAAAATGCGACATAAACAAAAATAAGATATTGTAATTTGTTTTTCAATATCTTTTTTTTTTTGTTTGACAAACAAGACTGAGGTGAAAGCCTCGAAACAGGCAGGGTTATACCGTTTCAAAAAGTGGAATAAACAGTGTTTGATAAAAACAAATTACAATGTCTTTGAACCTCCACAATGTTAATGCCTTAACTATAAACAATATAAAAAAAAGATATGTACAGTGTATGAGAACGATGTAATTAGCGATTGTGTATATCAAGTGAAATCAAAGCTATTTCATTTATTTTAATTAACCCTCCATACCTTAAGTTTTTTTTATTCTATGTGTGTACCTAAAATATGTAGGTTTTTTGTAATTACATTTTTCAAAGTGTGAATTTTGTCAGAGTATAATTCACAAAAGCGCGTTAAACTTAATTATTTTAGTTGTTTTTATGTAATTATTCGCATCATACTCGTCAGGGGTCGTCGACGCATGGCCAAAAAAAATATTTAACACTAATCAAAACACTGATATGATACAATTTTAAAATATGACAAACAAAGATTTACTTTACAATCTGAACTTTTTTGCATCCATGTGAAAGATTATACTGAATAAAAACAAATCTATCGATACAAAATTATACTAAAGAAAAATAAAATATGCGCTACAAACATTAAGTAAACAAATATTTATAAAAATATAACTAAATAATTTAAAGGGTTTTACTACAAATATGGCAAGAAGCTAGTGAAATAAAAATTTATAAGACGGCAAGAAACTTTTAAGACACAAACGCAACGCAGTCTGGGTATGAACTGAGTATAAGAAGACTTTTGGAGGCTATTTGTATCTGTGGCGGACGAAATACGAGTTGGGTATTTTTATGACCGCTATTGTTTACCGCCGCGTACGGGATACAGGTTAGCAGTATTTGACACGTAGTTGGCGCGCATTGTGTACGTGCATAGGCATAGGACAGTTGAGAGGTCACGGGGCAAGGAGAATACCTCTATCTTTATCAGGGGGTTTTTAGTAAGATGTTCTATGAGAAGTATATATTCACAAACAGCACTCCAAGACAAAAAGTCCTTAGGGTTTCTCCCAGGCCTCGTAGCCATTGAACTAATTCCTCAATACCCTTAATAATAATAATGATAAAAAGATAATTTTTAAAGCGTCGATTAGATAGCAGACCCTCCTCCAGGACACTTGACAAAGAAACCTTTGTGTAGTGTTAATATACCACATGTTTATCTTTGGGTTGGAATCTTTTGGACCTTACTATGTATAATCATAAATTTTTAGTTCCCAATAAGGGTTGACTTCAAATGCTTCCTAAAGCTGCACATGTCATGCATATCTATAGCACATACCATAACACAGGACTAGCAATGGCAAAAGCCCTGTGATAAATACTCCTCCCTATAGGATTAATTCGGAACAATCAATTTATTCAATGAAAAGGAAATCGACCTCAAAGTTCTACACCTGCTGAGATGTCCCATTAAAGAGTTTGAAAACAAACAAAGTTTTAAATCATTTTTCGTATCACTTTTGCCAATACAGACTCTACCATACATCAGCCTAGCAGTCGCATTGAAAACAGACAGGATAAAAAAAACGACATGACGAATCAATTAAGAGTATTTATCTCTTTTGTTGGAAGACTTCGACATGTAAATTTTAACTCGAAGATGATAGTACACCAAAGAAACAGTTTATAATATATATAGACACCAAGGAATATGATGCTATCTTTTGGAATACTAACGATCATGACTGATAACACATCCCCATCAAGGTGATGTACATGTGATAAAGCCATCCAAAGAAAATCCGTTTTACTTGGATTCACTTTCAATTTATATATAGACATCCAATTTGAGACTCGGAGGATGCATTTAGAAGCATCCAGACACAGGATCTCTTTTTCTCTTGGATCACAGAATTTAAGAATGCAGAATTATTCACAAAAACCTGAGAATCAAATGAGCTCACTGACACAGTTAACATAAAGAATAAAAAGCAATGGCTCTAACACAGACCCTTTTAGTACACCCATATTTAAAAATATCCTGAGAAGATTCTTCCTGATTGACAACAGCGAATTAGCTTCTATTTGACAAATAAGACAACCCAGGCGAGAACATTGCCTGAAAACACATAGTCTTTGCAAAAGGATGAATAATTTTAAGCGATCACTTACTTAATATACAATGTTACTACAAATTCAAATAACATTTGTCACTGATCAAGCAAACAGACAAGTATCAACCATGAAATCTTGTCATGAACTAAACATATTCAATGAGTAATAATGGAATTTATTTGTTGTGCTGATTCAGATTCTGTGAAACTAAAACAAGTTCCGGCCCCGCTTCTCCAGGAGTTCACTCTGCAACCTAAGCCTCAATGGATTTCCAAACAATCAAATAGCTGAAGAGGTTCTTTTTTATGCCACTGACTGCACTGCTTAGGTAACAATTTCATTGTTTCACATTTCAAGAAACAACACTGTGCAAACATTGAAAAGTCTTGCATTGCATCAATTACTTTGAAAACAAATTTCAATATTCAAGGTTACTGAAATGTTTGTATATTTATTATTTTTAAACATTATCATTACTTTTTGATTTACCGGATAATTTATTTGACAATATATTTAGACAAGTGTTCTTAGTTTTCCTAGGTTCATTTTAACAGACCAGGTTATACCAGGAAACCGGAATTTGCTCATAGATGGCTCTAGTTGTCAATGTAGTGAGTCAAACCGCGTCATTGGCGCCTTTTTCTTGTGTTTACATTTGTCAGAATTTTAACTCACAACAATACAAGTTTAATACAACTACATATGTTTTCATAGCGTTGAACATATCTGTTTTTGTGCCTGAAACTACGATTTGCGGAAAGCATTGATTTTCTGTTACCATTTGAAGAAAACTGCTGCAGAATCGCATCGAATGCTTGTCGAAGCTTACGGTGAGCATGCTCTTGGTAAATCACAGAGCTTTGAGTGGTTTACAAAATTCAAAAGTGGCGATTTTGACATGAGAAACGAAGAATGTGGAAGACCACCGAGAAAATTTGAAGACGCCGAATTGCAAGCATTGTTGGATGAGGATGACGCTCAAACGCAATAACTCGCGGAACAATTAAATGTGACATGAGAAGCCGTCTCCATACGTTTGAAAACCATGGGAAAGATCCAGAAGGTGGGAAAATGGGTTTCACATGTACTGAATGAAAGACAGCAGGAAAACCAAAAAACCACTTGCGAAATGCTGCTCGCCAGGTACAAAAGAAAATCATTTCTCCATCGAATTGTGACTGGCGATGAAAAATTGATATATTTCGAGAATCCTAAATGTAAAAGATCATGGGTAACTCCAAGCAAACCAGTGACATCGACTGCAAGGCCAAATCGCTATGGACGGAAAACAATGCTCTGTGTTTGGTGGGATCAGAAGGGTGTTATCTATTATGAGCTGCTAAAACCTGGCGAAACCGTTAATACTGAACGCTACCGACACAAATGATGGATTTGAACCAAGCATTGCATGAAAGACGACCAGAATATCGAGAGGCAACACAAAGGGATTTTGCTTCATGATAATGCACCATCGCACACAGCAAAACCGGTCAAGGAAATGATTGAGGTGTTTAGTTGGCAAATACTTTCGTATGCGCCTTACTTACCAGACTTGGCTCCATCCGATTACTACTTATTTGCATCGATGGGACACGCACTTGCTGAGCAGCGCTTCAGTTCTTATGAAAATGGCTCGATGATTGGTTTGCATCAAAAGAGCAAGTTTTTTTGGCATGGCATCCACAAATTGCCAGAGAAATGGGGAAAATGTGTAGCTAGCGATGGGCAATACTTTGAATAAAATATTTTTTACCATTTTCATACAATAAATGTCTATTTTCTATAAAAAAAATCCGGTTTCATATTTACAGACCTGATATTTTTTATAGGGGAAAATGTACCATATTGGTAGATTCACATCAAGGTACTTTTTAAGACTGATTGCAATTACTTTTCAAAGATTATTTTTAGACTATTTCAGAAATAAAAAATTTCATTCATAAGAAAAAAAGAATAGATTATTATTCCTCTTACCTAATTGACGCAGGATGCAAGCAATAGTGGACAATTTGGTACGTTCTTTCCTGTAGGGTGTAAACCAAGGCTTGGCTTCTTCGGCAGGCAACGGCTTCAGCTGGTCCAAATTAACCGTTCTCATTTCCCCAAGCTCTTCAACAAATACAACACACGGTCCATCGTCAGGCTTCATGTCTTGGATGTGGCAATGGTACGTGACATTACTGTTAGGTGATAGTGTGCAAAGACATTTCACACCAACTTGTAAAGACAGTCCATCACAATAGTGACCGGAAGGTTGTTCATCTGTAATGGTGTGCTTTGTTCAAGTATGCTCTTAGCGCAGGAACCAATGCTAACCACTTTCTTGAACATATTTTCTAACGAACTCAATGTGATTTTTTTAAATACAACAAAACCCTGAAACTACTTTACAACCAAATGCATTTATTTTTCCATAATGGCCTATTTTTCAATATTTGGCACAAATAAACCCGTTTTACAACTTTTTTTCCTGTGATTTAGATCATAATTGTCATTAATTTGATATTTATATCTTTCAAAATCATTTTACTATTTTTGGCGTCGTTTTCAGTCATTTACTAAAAAAAAATATTATAAATGACACTTTTTAATTATTCTTTGTTATACTTTTTATAATGAAAACATCAAAATTTTCACAGAAAACATCACTTTTTACATAATCATTTACAGTTCACGATATAAACTAATATTTTTAACCCAGACAACTATAGTACCCGGCGGAAATATACATAGGGCTTAAGAAAGAGACTGTCGGCCATAATCGGTTAACTTCGGCTTTGTAAAGCGTCATCTCTGTTATTCATACACGTGTTCCGTCATGATTTGTCAGTCAATCGTGTGACAAGAGACGACGCTCTACAAAGCCGAAGTTAGACGATTATGGCCGATAGTCTCTTTCTTAAGCCCGATGTGTATTACTTACCGCCGCGTACTGTACATTTATTTATGGTTTTTCTTCTTTGCTTTTTTTTTAATATTTCCAGTTCACGTAAAATACTGATATTTTAATATTAGTTACAATTAGTTATTTTTTTTCCAAGAGATCTTTTGAAAAAACTATCAGACCCAAATATCAATTTAAAGAAAAATGTAATTAAGGGGTTTTGCTGTATTCCTTTTAATGAGCTCAATTGTATCTAACCATCAATAGTCTTTTAACGTACTTTCAGATAAATCGCAATCTTACCTGGCGAGTTTATTGCCATGTGGCAATCTCTTCCAACCAACCAGAAAGATGTTTTTATAGGCCCTAAGTGTTAACCAGACTGGAATCCTATTTAAAAAAATCTGGGTTCCAGCGGGGATCGAACCCGCAACCTCCGGATCGGCAGACAAGTGTCTTACCTAATTATTAATTAATCTTACCTAATCTTATCAAATTGACAAAAAAAGTTCTACAATTTCTCGTCCATCACCAATAAGAAAACAGAACACTCTGCCTCAGTAGGGTTCTTCAAAAAATTAAAGGACTTAAAAATGGTAAACAAATTTGAATATGAAATTATTACACAAAAATGACATCTTAATATTAGTACACAACTTATTTGAAAAGAATAAATATGTTTTCATTTTAAACGAGAATAAATATTATTAAGAAACAAATGTATTCATGAAAATAAGGAAACTTAGAATCCATTACTCTTCCCATTCCTTATACACGACTATCCTACAAAAAAACTACACTGAAGTTTCATTAATTTATAATGGCATTTTTTTTCTGAAATGTCAGGTTCAAACATTTGTGGAATGTTGTCTGCGGATGATGTGGTATTGCTAACAGAATGCGAAGAATACATATGAACTCGTGTATGAAAATAGTGAATCAATTGGACAGAGCATGAATATTGGAAAATCAACACTTATATTTAGAGGAATTAAGAGTAAGAAATAAAAGTCAAAAACGAAACATGAATTAATAATAAAAGGACAATTTATTTGGCGCCATTTACAGAGCAGTCTCTACGACAACTCGGGACTCTATCCCACCATTATTGACAGATTAAAAATATTACAAAATATCATAGTATAAATAGGCCAAAACCCGTACGATGGTCGTCGTCAAAGAAAGAATACGAGAATTGAATTTTGAATACAAGAGAGCGAGAGAGGAATACTTGGATTCTCTCCGAAAGTAATTCGAAATTTGAATCTCAGTGGGTCCGTGGATACTGAACGAATTTTAAATACCTAGCTAACAATTTTTGAACCGGTGTAAAAGGGGACGATGTATAAATGATATATATAAACAAATTTTACATTTATGAATATTTATTTTCATAAATGTAGAATTTGTTTTACAATACTTCCGTGAATATTTCACGGGTTGCAACTTGTATATATTAGTTAGGTGTATGGATGGAAAGGTAGTGACTATGGCCACCAATAGAAAACTGTAGGAAACTTACCGGAATAAGACGAACTACAAAAAAACCTTTGTTGATTTTTTGTAGTTGGTCTAATAACACATTCGGCTTTGGATATGTGTATATGTGTAGTGTTCATATACAATCAATCATTTTTATAAGACCTCCCTAAAAGGGGTTGTGTTCAAGTGTTTCCTAAAGCTGCACATGCCACTCATATCTCTAACACTAAAAGGTAGACCATTCCACCCCACAGCAAGAGCTCTATCATAACACCATTGTCTATTGGATTGATTTGAAAAAACTAATTGATTAGATAAAGATGAAATCCACCTCAAAATTTTACTCCTCTCCAAAAGAACATTTTTCAGACACAGATTCGAAAGACACAATGGAGATATCCCCTTTAAGTACCTGAATACAAAGAGACAAAGTTTGAAATCAATCCGTTCGTGACACTTGAGCCAACGTAGATTTTTTAAAAGAGGATTAATATGACAATATTTATGACTTACATATATCAACCTAGCAGTTGTATTAAAAACTGACTGGAACCTAGAAATCTGCAGATCAGGCTGACCAGAATAAATAGAATTTCAATAATCCAGAAGCAATACAACAAATGAATTAATGAGTTTTTATTTACCTTGTTGGAAGACATTGACAAATTTTATCTCTCTAAGATGAAAAAAACCGTACAGCCTACTTGTCTATCGAAAATAGCTTACTATCAACACACCAAGAAATTTGACACTATCTTTTAGGAAAAATACTAGCACCCATGACTGATAATGCATCCCCATAAAGATGTCTATGCAGTGAAGCTACACAGAGAAATCCCGCTTTATTTGTATTATTTTAATTTATTTTTAGAAAATGTCATCTGCGTAAATCTGAAAAAAACCCTCTGTGCCAATGAGATCACTGATATAATCAGTATAAAGAACAAAAAGGAGTGGGCCTAATACCGACCCGTGTAGTACACTATACTTTACAATATCTTGGAAAGATTATTTCTGATTGACAACAATGGATTACCTTCTATTTGACAAATAAGAATCAACCCAGGTGAGAGCACTGCTTGAAAACCCATACTCATCCCTATGTCTTGGCAAGAACATTTCATGATCGACAAAAGTCAAAGGCAGCAATCATATCCAAAATAGTAGATAAAGCTATTTCCCCCTCTTCTTTTCGACACTAGTCTAAGAACAACAGTCTCTGTAAAATGATATCTCTCATGTACAGACTGATTCACCGGTCTGTAATTTTCTAAATTATTTTCTTAAGTTTTAAGCACGTCGGACATTATAAAAGCTGCAAGTGACCCATTAGAAATACGAATCACAGGCAGAAGAATATCCAAACACAATATTGAAAGAAGAGTAACAGAAGTCAATAGAGTGAATGGTGAGTTAAACTATGTGTTTACCAAATGCAACATTCCAATAGGGGCAAAGCTGACTGCTCATAATGGATTCTTGGTTCCAGCATTAGGATATGCAAGCGAAACTTGGATGTGGCAAAAAAGTTATGAAAGTAAGAAAAATCGGGTAGAAATGAGTGTTGTGCGAGATGTGTGAAAAAACAAAATAAAGAAAGAATGGATATTGAAAAATGAAGAAAGGAGCATTGAAATGGTTTGAACATGTACAAAGAGTTATGAAAATAATCTATACAAGTATTATAGAAGGTACGAGCTAAGAAAAACATGGCACAAGCAAATAAATCAAATTCTGAAAGAGGGAAGAGTGAAAAGCCTTTATAATAGGATAATATGTATGGATGTTACAGAAGCAAAAAATGTGTACCAGGATAAAATGAAATGATACATTTTCTCTCTGCCTACCCCAATACGTACATGGTATGATAGTGATGTTTTTCTCGTTTCTTAAACTCATCCACTGTAATAGTACAGTTCAACAAAATTTCACAAAAAATACAGAGAGAATGCTAAATGGCCAATGACCACATAGACACTATTCAATAGCCCTAATCATTCTTTTTTCCATCTCCCTTTCTCTTTCTTATATTATTTAGACAATATATCCCTGTGAAAGTGCTTAGTGTTCCTTTATTTTGAAAAGAAATGTAATGGGCGAAATGTGTTGATATAGGACAGTCTGGTGCTCTGTTCTCTCTGCCTACCCCAGCAAGGAAACAGCATGACGGTATTTACATATGTAGTATTTTTCTCATCAAGTTATATAGCAGTGGCGCCTATTATTTTTTCCAAAAGATCTATTTCTCGGTTGCGAACATAACCACAATATAAAAATACAATAATACTCGTAAATATTAGTGTTAAAAATATCAAAGCATTTCTTGCACCATAAACACCTGACACGTTGGTGTAATGGAATATATTAATTAAAAAAAAATTATAAACCATTGGTTTTATCACAGTAATCCACAAAACTATATTAATATAGTTAAATAAATTAAAGTAGGCCCATAATGATATGGCTGGCATAGCCGAGGTGCTTGAAGTGTAGCACATAGAATAAACTGCAACTACGTAACGAGTAGGTACTAAAGAACTTTTTGCTAATGTGTGTCGCTATTGAAAACATCAACTATACCAGCTACTTAATTGTTTAAATAAAGAATGTATTGAAGCAGAACTCAATATAAATGCAACAAAGTTCATGATCTTCAGCAGATCTGATATTTGGTCATTATCCATTAATATTAAATAAAAAGGCAATTGAAAGGGTTGAAAATTTTAAATATATTGGATGATGGATTGACTAACATAAATCTTGAAATGAGAACTTAAATTGAAATATCGAAAATAACCTATGTTAAGTTTTGATCCCATCTCTGGGACAGGCATTTAAAAAATCAACCCATATATGAAACTTGTGATATGTTACAAATGGTTTCACTTTCTGTACAATGCTAAAAGCCCACGCTTTGACACTGAAAGTGGCCATACAAAGTCTTCAAGATGTATGGAA
Organism: Odontocerum albicorne; assembly: GCA_949825065.1. Taxonomy (NCBI): domain Eukaryota; kingdom Metazoa; phylum Arthropoda; class Insecta; order Trichoptera; family Odontoceridae; genus Odontocerum; species Odontocerum albicorne. The sequence continues at coordinate 32,571,295 of OX463851.1, forward strand.
AAAAAACAAGGGATTTATAAAGCGCTATTTCACACCAGTTACCCGAAGAGTGCTGCAAGAATTTATATAATAAATTCAGTTGAAAAATACCTCTAAATTAAATAATTCTGGGAATCAAGTTTGCGACACTTGGATGCGAAGCAAATATGGTAATCACTAGACCATGGCGCCAAAATATCTATTGGTTAAGGAGATTGACCGCTAAAGAGATCTTCCTTATTATAAATAATGATAGATAACTTATCAAAACCATCAAAAATAGACAAGTGGGGTACCTTCACCATATCCTTCATGATTTCAAATATAGTCCCTTTCGTTTGACCTTAGAAACGAAGATTGAGGGGAGACAGGTTGCAGGCCACAAACAAAATTCTTTAAGGGGCTGGATTACGATATGAAAAATTTACTTGCATTTCAGCAGAACGAAACAAATTCAAGAGTGTGATCGCCAATCTCTGAACCCAGAGACGGCACAAGAGGAATTGAAAACATTTTAACTCTACACTTTTCAAATTCTCCGAGCCTTTACTTTTTTTAATTTATCTGTTTCTCCAAGTATTTAAGTAAACAAAATATTCCTTTAACATATTCACGGTGATCAAATTTGAATAATTACATGATCTCCCTTGTGGGCACCACTGCTATATAGCTAATGTGACCTCTTTCATCCTTTTCCTGCTACATTTTTAATACCTGAGCTCCACATCTGATTATTTGTAATAACATGTTTGTTTTAAAATAGACGAGTCATAATTTTAAAACCTATTTACAAGAGAACTACATTAAATTATTGATTTTACTGTTTCCCATAGTACATTAACATATGCTAATAATTATTTGAATAATCTCATATTTTTTTGACTAATACTTAAAATCGATCTCTTGAACTTTATGCAAAAGCATATTGACATGTTCCCCCGATAAAGAGAGTAACCAGCATCATATTACTCATATAAATTCGATAAAAGCTACAAAAAACTTTTTTTAATATATCAGTTAATAAAAAAATACCCAAGTTTCAAATAGTGTTTAGATAGACAACTTAAATATTACATCAATGTTAAAATTGGTTTCAAAATTATAACTCATATGTACACATTTAAAATTTTTGAATAAGCATACCTCTTTTCATTTCATACCAAGAATCTAACTCTATATTCCTGTAAACGTTTGGATCAAGAGCTTTGGCGACCTTGTAAGGGAAGGGTAATATCTTGTTATCTAACAACTCTTTGGCGTTCTTGGTATCTAAGGTTATCACGATTCCTTCCTGGGAATTGATGGGATAAATGGTTATGCTCAAATGATCCGTGTTGCTATGTTCATTCTTCTCTTCTATTTCATCCACAAATCCGTTTTCTACGGAACTCTTGTTCAGAACAGGCAATGGCTCATCTCCATCTGATATCAGTGTTTGAGGTCTTTTGCGCGTTGCGACATTCTCAGTCATGAAATATTCCATATGACAGGTTGTTTCATTATGAAGCATCTTCCTGACTGCGTAATCCACTTCCGACATCTGATAGACATTGTTATACAGAATTCCATACACTAAAGCTTTGGAGTGTTCAGAGAGGAGAGAAAAATGGAAAAAGATACATTAATACATTTTTAGAATAAAACTTTGGTAACAAAATTTCAATCCATTCGAAAAAAATTACACCAAAATTATAAAATATACTTCATAAAAGAACAAAATCATAACAATGTGAGAAATATTTATACTTACATTGACAAAATGACACTTCCTCTATATACTCCTTAGGGAATAGTGCATCATAATGTTTCTTTTCCTTGATCAAATACAAATAAATAACTTTTTTATAACCATTTGATATAACAGTCTTTGGCCCTTTACTATTGTCATATATTATAAAATCACGTCTGCAATAAAAAGTTTGCAACATTATCCTAGTTCCTATTAAATTCTCAATATAAGATTGAATCAAAGAAGGCTTAACCTACGATATATATGTCACTTTGCGATAAACTCAAATCTTCATGGAAAATTTTCAATTACGTTATGTGCGTAAAATACTAATTGATTTACATTGTTTTTAAGTTAGTTAGAAATGAATATTATCAAAATTAACGTATCAACTTTTGTTACAGAAAACCTGGTCTTATAAAAACGTACATTGACTTATTATTAGAATTTTTACATTATTTTTTATGTATGCAATGATTGTTTTCAATAATTATATATGTATGTTATCGCCTATCAACATCGAAAGTTTGCAAGTTTCTATATTTTAAGATATCATTTCATAAAAAAATATATAGAAATATTTTATGTTCCAAATTTAATCACATTCAAATCAGATACATTATTTTAAAAACAAAATATTAAAAGTAAAAAACATTCCTCGAAATAAATTCCAACATTATTTTGAATCAATTGAAATATTAATAAAACAGAAGTATATGTCTGTCTTTACTTACTGGTATAAATGACTAATTACTGATATTTCAGTATGTCCACCAAAAGTTACAGATTTAGACATCTCTTTGACATAACTATCGAAAGGACCTTGTACCAACTGCAAGTGAAAAAAGAACATAATTAATTTAAAGAAAACAGATCAATTAACTAAAAAAAAAACAATTAGATGGATGAGAAAATTTTCTGATTTCAATACAAATTTACTCATATTTTGATTTTTCTATTGTCTATTACATATAAATATACAAAGAAAAAAACTTAATAACATTGAATACTTTTTGAAGGTCATCAGCTTGCTTAAATACCTAAGTAACTCTTTTCCATGAAATGGGACCAACCACTCTAAACAAACGAGTGACATAAACCAGTCTACTTGTGCTCAATCAAAAACAGCCCGAAAATTCAAAAATTATTCGCATTATTCTTTGATCAAACCATGTATTTATTATCTATTAAAATTCTCAGCAAATAGCAACTTACTATTTTATTTATTTATATACCAGGTCTGTAAATATGAAACCGGAATTTGCTCATAGATGGCTCTAGTTGTGAATGTAGTAACTGTCAAACCGCGTCATTGGCGCCTTTTTCTTGTGTTTACATTTGTTTAAGACTTTTAACTCGCAACAATACAAGTTTAATACAACTACATATGTTTTCATAGCGTTGAACATGTCTGTTATTGTGCCTGAAAACTCCCAATTGAAGAAAACTGCTGCATAATTGCATCGAATGCTTGTCAAATCTTACGGTGAGCATACTCTTGGTAAATCACAGTGCTTTGAGTGGTTTAAAAAATTCAAAGTGGCGATTTTGACGTGAGAAACGAAGAACGTGGAAGACCACCGAGAAAGTTTGAGAACGCCGAATTGCAAGCATTGTTGGATAAGGATGACGCTCAAACGCAATAACTGGCGGATCAATTAAATGTGACACGAGAAGCCGTCTCCATACGTTTGAAAGCCATGGGAAAGATCCAGAAGGTGGGAAAATGGGTTCCACATGAACTGAATGAAAGACAACAGGAAAACCGAAAAACCACTTGCGAAATGCTACTCGCCAGGTACAAAAAAAATAATTTCCCCATCGAATTGTGACTGGCGATGAAAAATGGATATATTTCGAGAATCCTAAGTGTAAAAGATCATGGGTATTCCAAGCAAACCAGCGACATCGACTGCAAGGCCAAATCGCTATGGACGGAAGACAATGCTCTGTGTTTGGTGGGATCAGAAGGGTGTTATCTATTAAGAGCTGCTAAAACCTGGCGAAACCGTTAATACTGAACGTTACTGACAACAAATGATAGATTTGAACCAAGCATTGCTTGAAAAACGACCAGAATATCAAAAGAGGCAACACAAAGTGATTTTGCTTCACGATAATGCACCATCGCACACAACAAAACCGGTCAAGAAAACGATTGAAGCGTTTAGTTGGCCAATACTTTCGCATGCGGCTTACTCACCAGACTTGGCTCCATCCAATTACTACTCATTTGCATCGATGGGACACGCACTTGCTGAGCAGCGCTTCACTGCCTACGAAAATGGCTCGATGATTGGTTTGCCTCAAAAGAGCAAGTTTTTTTGGCGTGGCATCCACAAATTGCCCGAGAGATGGGGAAAATTTATAGCTAGCGATGGGCAATACTTGGAATAAAATATTTTTTACCATTTTCATACAATAAATGTTTATTTTCTATAAAAAAATTCCGGTTTCATATTTACAGACCTGATATATGACAAGAAATTTTATAAATACGTAATTTGTGAAAAAAAAAGGTAATTTAATGTGGACACACAATTTTTGTCAGTCTGGGTTTGTCGCCTTTCATTTAATGTGTCCCTAGTAAACTAGGCTTTTGCCTGTATCTTACATATAACATGGAAAAATAAACTGATATTTCTTTCCGATTGATTATTATACAATACACCGTTGCATATTCTCTCTCATCAACTCGATAAAAAATGACACTCAATAACATAACACATCGATCAATAAGTCCCGGGACTAACCAACAGATGGCGCCTCTAATAACAAATCCATACCATTCTCAGTTAGTACCAACCTTTAGAAGTTACGTGTCAAACTTTCATGACATTTTGTCATTGAGTTAGTGGTTTCAGTGACGCTACTTTTGCTATTTTCAAAACAATGGAAAAAAACGAATTTCGTGTGTTGATAAAACATTACATTTAAAAAAAAAAAATTACCGTTCAAACTCAGTGATGGCTTGAAAAGTGTTATCCGGGCTCTGCTCCGTCGAAAACAACCATTTGTCGGTGGTATGCTGATTTCAAACGCGGTCGTACAGACACAAATGATGCTGAACGCTCTGGTCGTCCAAATGAGGCTGTTACACCAGAATACATAAAAAAACCCTCAAAATCGTGATGGAAAATCGCAAAGTAAAGTTGCGTGAGATAGCTGACATCTTGAAGATATCATTTGATAGTGTTTACACTATTTTGGATGAAAATTTGGTCATAGAAAAGTTAGGAAAGCGTTGGAATGAATATATCGCTCTTGAAGGAGACTATGTTGATGAATAAAGAAGAATTTTGGCAAATAAATGTTGTTTTAGTAGTTAGTCCCGGGACTTATTGATCGATGTGTTATGTATATATCACGTGAATCAAACCCCTCGCACTTCATCACTCCAGACAGAACAAAAAGTCCATCCCATAATGTGCCGCACATAATCACCAAAAACACACCACACTCAAGAGTTCACACAAACCTTTGCTACAAGTCATTCCTCTTACAAGTCCAAGTATTCAAACTCCTGTCGCCATAAAAACCAGGCTCAGATCGACTGCCTAAACGTTTTGCCCCCTTTTGCTTTTATTGAATTCGGCACCCCATTTTATGTTATGGGAGGGCCAGATTAGGCATATTGCCTTTGATTGTGCAATGGTCCTCGTTACTTAACAATAAAAAATCTCGCTGGATGGGTTTTGTACCAGGGTTAAAAAGTGTTGATAGGTTAATTGACAACAATCTATAATAATTATTAATAATTTGCATTTTTGTGAGTTATGTGTGCACTTTCTTTCTTATGTAGTTTTTTTTTTATTTATTGCTTCTTTACATTTAAAGTGGAACCTCGGTTCTCAAATGTCTTTCATCTCGAACAATTTGGCTATTGAACATATTGTTTTAATTCAGTTCTCAAACATACATTTTCAGTAACAGTGCCATGTCTCACTTCAGAAAAAAAATTAAAATGCAGGCAAAAACAAACCGCGTTGGATAGATTTTTTAATAAGACAAAAAAGAGAAAGAACCCCAGGACAGTCACCTAACATTTTCATGCTAGCTGACAACCTTTCCAAACAATAACATCTCTCCTTCTCTTCAACTGTCTCACCACCTTCCACTTACGCAATAAGCTCTCCTCAGTACAGGTTAAGTGCAGTTAAATTTTAATTTATGTTATCTATTTATTGTGTTGCCGCACTGTGTATATTTGGGGGTCTGGAACGGATAAATCCTATCTACATTACTTCTTATGGGAAAAATTGATTCGGTTTTCGAACAGCCTTCTGGAACGGATTTATTTCCAAAACCAAGGTTTCACCACTGTATTTTTAAATACAAACCATCATATAGTTTCCCTGCTGGGTTAGAATGAGGACAGCATGCCAGACTTTTATATCTCGACACATATTTCACCTCTTCCACATCCATACACTATCTTATACAGTTTTTATCATTTCTTACTTCTTACATTTCCTTCTTTCAAAATATCATTAACTTGATTCAACCATACTTTCTTTGGCCTTCCTCTACCACACGTAACACATTCACACTATATATTTGTTTTGTTAGTCTTTCTTCATGCACAAACCATCTCGGAATGCCTTTCATTTTACTCAAAACAGCTTTATATTCACATTCATCCTCGATCCCTTAATTTCCTAAACGGTTTGTGTTTATTAACATATTTGAGCTCATTTTTACATTCTGTGGCTGGGGTAATCTTTTCCTAGGCTTATCGATAAACAATTTTTATTGTAGGTTACTTAACACAGCCTTAATAAGTACACATACATATCCCTTATTCACTTCATTCCGTATTCTATCACACATTATTACTCCATGTATTTCTCTCAATACACACATTTATATGGCTCCTATCAATCATTTTCCACATCTGTGTTTCACTCCCATACATCAAAGTTGGCACCAAAATACTACTATAGTCTATTATTTTAGCAGATTTTGATGTCTGGTTCCAGTGTATATTTATATGTTTTAATGCTCCATTGATTTAGTTTCCTATCACTACACATAGTTCAATATCCCTCTTAGCTCTTTTATCATCTGAGAAAATGCTACCTATATAGATAGCATTCTGAATAATATTACCAAAATAAAAGTGAGATGAAATTGAATTATGTGTTATAAGAAGGTAGATTTAATAAAATTGAAAACTCGCAATATTATTTGGATAGTTTAGTAGCATAGACACCCTCTTTTTCTGTTAGTTGTTTTATTTTAATTATTTTGTGTACATGGTTCAACATGGTACAACTGACATTTAAGTATTAGTAAAATTTGCAATTTCAAGAAGCATTTGAATATCACTACTCAAATGCTTCTTGAGCAACAGCCAGATGTGTTAATGTCAAACTGGAAAAACTGCAAAGACTTTATGAAACTACTCAGACAACAAAATCAACTTAATTACTTTGGGTTTCGCAATATTAACTCTCAGATCTTTCTTCTCCGCCAAAACCGCCAATTCTCAGCACGCAGTAATCCGCATTCGTTCCCATAACGCATATTAATAAAAAGTATCCTACTAGAAACTTAATGGAAACAAGATGTTATGATATTTTTCTAAGTGGAAATAAAAAAGAAAGTTGTTAATACATACCGATTGAAATTTCTCCTCATTAGCAGACATGTAGTCGACACATTCTTGCCTTACTATACTAAATAAAGATTGATTGTTGTATATGTTTTCCGAAATGGCTCGAAATAGACAATTAGAATCATTTATGATGTGTTTTCTAAACAGACCCTTCTCATCCAACCAACGATCTTGTTCGGAAATACGTCGGTGGATTCTCAATCGACGACTATGTGATGCAGACGGCATTTTACCCTTAAATTATTAAATTAAAACAAAATTATTCACACAAATTGTATTATTCCTAAATCGTAAAAAAACAGCAAGTAAACATATGTGACTTTAGTTGAAGAACGCTTATTTCCCATTTAAAGGGTTCAAGTTTGATTTCTAACACGAGGAAAAATCAAATTTGTACATTTTCACTGATTTTTTTCAAAAATATTTTTTTTAATCCGATTTTACTAGGTTCGCAATACTTTTTCGTTATGATAATTTTAGTAGAAGAAAAATCGCGACTTTATTCTTTATATAAAATTTCCCTATACAATTTTTCTTCAGCGAATTTCCTAAATATGTATAAATTTTAAGCACGATTCAACATTTTTCTTGCTACAACACTTTACCATGTCTGGACTTAACGTCCATATAAGTTTGTATTTGGAAAAAAAATTACGAAAGTAACTTTTCTCTGGACAAGATCGGTAATTAAAGCTTTCTGAAGAGCATTCCTTAACCAACCTCAAAGGTTTACATACAATTTAATTAAATCACTAAAACTTAAATACAATAATATTTTCATCTACACCACATATCAAAAAAATCTATGGAAGTTACCGAACAAATTTTGAAACACAACAAAACAGTGGATAAACTCGCCGACTGCCAGTTGAAACAGGATTAAGCGTTAATTTAATTGACTAGTCAAAATGCGAAATTACGAAAGTTACAATCAAAATAATTATGATTATGGCGAAATTATACGCATTAAACCACTCATAAAGAGGCAAGCGCCGATTTTATATTGTACTCGATCGCGCAATATTTTACTGTGATGCATTCACGTACTACCAATGTGAAAATATTTAAACTACCCGAAAAAAAAATTTGACAATATTTTTTTTATTTAAGCTAGAGGTGGGTGGCAAATTAATCTAATTCTGATTTGTACCGAACTTGCAAAGCAATTGGAACTGAAAAAAAAATGGTTCGCTAACTGTCGGAAAAGAAACAAGGATTATTCATTGCATTTGTGACATATGGGATAAAAAAAAACGTGAAAATGATATATGGGATAAAAAAATCGTGAAAATGGGCAGTTATTCAAATGAGCTGAGTGAATAAATGCGATGGACATGTATGGTATGTCGATGTACAACAGAATAAGGAAATGTATTTAAGAGTGGTAACGGAAGACCGAAAAAAGTATGATTGGATTAAATGAAAGTACATATCACATCGCCGTGTCCCTTGCGGGGTAGGCAGCCAGAACAGAGTTTCAAAATTTTTTACCCAAGCATACAACTTTCGCCTCTTCCACATTCATACGTCTCCTCATGTACAATCTTCTATTATTCATACTTCTCAAAGTCTGATCCATTTGATACTGCCACGTTTTACCCAGTCTGCCTCTTCCACACACACCTTGCACTTCTGATTTTTGCAAGTGAATTAAATGAAAGCAATTTTGAAAACATGAAAGGTAAGGAATAAGATAAATGAGAAGATATATGGATGTAGAAGAGACGAAGGAAACATTAAGAGATAATCGAGTTTGGCGTTCTCATGTCTGTCTATTCCGATGGGGAAATAGCGAGACATTAATATACGAGTACATACCATCATGCCGTTTCCATGTCGAAGTGAGCAAAGAGGACGTAGCGGCAGAGTTTCCTATCGCAACATATATCTTCGCCTCTTAGATAGAGGAGGCGAAAGATATATATACCATACACCTTCTCATACAACTCCTACGGTTTCTTAGAACTTTTACGTTTCCTTCTTTCAAAATATAATTCACTTGATCCAACCATACTTCCTTGGTTTTCTTCTACAGCGCCGACCACTCACATTTGCACAGTATATTTGTTTTGTTAGTTTTTCTTTATTAATTCGTTCTACATGTCCAAATCTTCTCATAGTGCCCTTCTTCATCTTGTATGTTTATGAATAAAGGTTTTAGTATATATTTTTTGTCGACTTTTTATAATAAATGAATAAGTGATCAGTGATCTAGAGAATTAAGTGGATACTGATTTAGATAATTTTAGCTTAAATCGTAAAATAATCCTCTTATTTAAAAGTCCCAAACAAAATTAACAGGAAATACTTACAAAAAGCAGGATTTCTTTAAATTATCATTAAATACACTGTACATTCATGTCAAAATTATATTTCGAAAGAATACTTTAATTTAAAAAAATGTTTCTCTATTTGATAATAATATATAGCATATACAGGGTGTCTCAAAAAATATAACCACATTTCAAATGATTGAAAATTCAGTATTTATTAAGCTACGTCTACTATTAAAACTTCAAATGAAAGAAGATAAACGTATTTGTTTTTTAATTTGTTGCAAATGCTCTAATTATGACTTTTCTGGCATGCACTGCTGATAACGTGGAATCACAAACTTCACGAGCCATTCATTTTGTTATTTGGCTGCATTCTCTTTCAATAGTTGCTCTCAATTCATCAACAGTTGTAGGTTTTGTGACATTTACTTTATTCTTGACGAGTCTTAATTAAAAAAAAGTTCATTGGCGTGAGGTTTGAGGAGCACGGTGGGTATTCAATGCTACCTCTAGACTCAATCCATATGTTTAGCAAATTTTCATCAAGATGGGCTCTCAAATCACGACGGTAGTGGGGAGGTACACCATCTTACTGAAAATAAGAGTTCTCCTCATTCCTAAACTCTTCACGAATGCACAGTATGACAATTGTCTGCATCAAGTTCAAGTAAACGGCACGGCATGAAAGTGTGTATAAATTGTTTTGAGACACTCTATATCGTGATAATATACAAGTATATCCCCATATAAATTGCTTTTCAACACGCAACATTATGCAAAGGAAAAAAGGATTACGAAATTTTCAAGTCATGTTGTTAAAATAAAATTATAAAATCTTATGATGGATATAAAGGTGTGGAGATCTGTTCTCTCTGTTTAAACTAAAAGGGGCATTGCATGGTGTACTGTATGTACTCGTATATATGATATATTATATACGAGTATATGTAAGAATTCATTATAAATAACAATTATGGTGATATATTCAACTAATAAAAACATTTTATATTTAATATACCATCACGCTGTTTGGCTGTCAGGGTAGGCAGAGAGCTCCAGCATTTCCTATCACGACACATTTTTCACCTCTTAGACATCCATAAACCTTCTCATACAATTCCTAGGTTTTTTATATTTCCTTCTTTCAAAATACCATTTACTTAATCCAACCATATATTGCTTGGTCTTCCTCTATCATGCCTTCCACTTATAATTGCACTTCATATTTATTTTGATAGTCTTTCTTCACCCGTTCGTCCTACACCCCCAAATCACCTCAGAGTGTTCTTCTTCTTTTTGATTTCACATTCATCCCTTATCGTTGAATTATATACTCTGTCAAACATTATCACCCCATGGATTTACCTTCGTGCACACATTTCAACAGCATTTATTCAGCTCCTTTGAGTCTTTGTTGGTACTAGAATATTGTTGAAGAATTATCTTAACAGATTTTGTTACTATCTGGCTAGAGTATATATGTACTATAATAGTACCCCACATGACTTTGCTTCCTATTGCTACACGCCGTTTGGTGTCTCAACTTTTCCATCATCTGATAAAATACTACATTAGTAGCAAAATTCCTTAACCTGTTCTAATTTTTCATTGCTTACCTAATCGCATTTGCTTTTCCTTTTACACTTTTTTATCACCATGACTTTGGATTTCGAAAGATTCATTTGCAGATCTTACTCTTTGCATCTCTCATATAATTTATTTATCAAAATCTGTAATTTAGCCCCATTCTCCGCTAACATTACCATTTCATCAGCATACATCATACAATCCTATCCGGCATTTGTATACCACACATTGATCTATGTAGTTCCTTCACGCATGAATCTATTTGAGTATTAAACAACCAGGGTGACATAACATATCCTTGCTTTACGCCTTTTGAAATATTTAACCACCCATTCAAGGCACTCTAATACATGCTCTACTTTCAGCATACGATGACCCAAATCCACGTATTTTTATTCATATTTATTCAATATTTTCCATAGGTTGTCGCTTATCACGCGGTCATATATTTTTTCCAAGTTCACAGATGCACAATACACTTTTTGATTTTTTACCATACGTTTTTCCACAACAGGAAATCTGATCAACATATATTATCTTCCTCGTTCACTTAAATGGCACTCGAGTAACCCACACTTTCTTTTCAATCTTTCTTATAACTCTTTCTATAAAAATAAATTCGTACAGTTTATTTACTATACTCAGTAACCTCATTAGCTTACTGAATGTAGTAAGTTAATTGTAGCCTTTACACTCCACCTCTTGCACCCTTACGTTTATCATATATAACGAAACAATCACTACACTTCTCTAGTATTTTAGTGTGTAGTCAGATTCCCAACATTTGTTAAAAAAAAACTATCTCAGTCTCTCGATTATTCGTTTACACACTGTTAGTTCTGTGCTCACTTCATCACGACCTGGCACTTTTCCTTTTTTCATGTAATTTACAGCCATTTGTACTTCTAAATTAATCTCATTCACATTTTACAAATGCTCGTCATTCTCAACTGTACCAGACCTAATTGTTTTAACTCTATAATCACTCTTGTACAGTTTTCCAAAATATTCTTTCCATCTCGAACGAACCATTTATTTTTTAAATAAACCTTTCAGTGTTACCATTGATTCCACTCAACCACCCGTATCACTTTTATTTCTCGCATTTTATTTACTTCCTTCATAAATATTTCTCTCCACATTCATATCTAATAATAAACGTATCTATCTGTAAATAAACGTAAACACATTTTTTCTATATTTGTTAGTTATTTAAATTAAACATAATTAAGTTGCATGATTTTTAAGCAAAATACTCTTTAGTTCTCTAGTTCTTTTTTAATGATGACAGCACATCTCGGATTCGAGTGGCTGGTGGACAAGTTAACGATAATTTAAAATTCACGATGTCTTACGTGCATTTTTCTATCGATCAATTCGAAGATAATACAAAGATCAATTATCAAAGCTTTGTATTATCTGTGATCAAAGCTTTCAGAAAATAAAATAATCAAATATAACGCACTTAAAATTAAAAAAAATATATTTTAAGATGTACAAACGAATTGTAAAAATTACACTGTGATGACTCCCGTCAGTATTTATCGATAATTTCGACAGAAAATCTTTTTAAACTTAAACTAGGAATTTACATTAATCTACAAAACTTATTCACTCTTTGAAAAACCAAAAGCGACACATTTGTTAAAAAAATCTCATTTAAGCTCACGGCAAATATAAAAAAGCCGATAAGTTAAAAAAAACAACACAATCACGAATATATATTTTTTTAAACTTACATGGAACAATCGTGAGAAATCAAAATCGATATTGCTTGTTTCCAAATATTATAAACGAGTAAATAGGTACCATGACAGAAATAAAAATATAGCTGGCGTTCTTTTCACTCAAAAGAAAATTTCTATAAATTGTCTCTCAGACGTGTGACTCTAAATCAAGGGTTTGCAACAATAATTAAAAAAAAAGCAACCATTTCACCAAGCACAAAAGTGTTAGGAAAGAAAAACTTTTTATTACAAATATTTATTTTAAAATGTATAAATATTTCTAGTAAAAAGTTAGCACTATTTTCTGTTTTCACAAATCTCGAGCTTGAGTCTGCATATCGAGAATTTCACTCCAGATAATCTATAGTTACTATCCTCTAGTCCAATGCTTCTCAAACGTTTTCATATTCACCCCCCCTGAAATTTAAAAAAAGTATGTAAGGCTTCCCAAAAATATAGTTTTTAGCGACCATCAGTGCTTTATTTTCCATTAACCATTATTATTGGTAAATTGATGCATCCATAGGCGTCACATGTTGACCAGTCACCCGCGGTGATGAGATTCACCGATTCCAGTCGCGACTATCGCGGTAACAGGATGGTATCAACAAGTTGGGAAAATTATGGACACGATAAGTGGGCCACTTACGCTTCCAAAATTATTTCGTGGTCGCTATAAAAAGGTTGAACCCGGGCCTGAGTAAATTTACTCTTCACCCGGCTGTCGTGTCGGGTAGATTCTCCACCATCAGAGAAATTCATTTTCCACCCGGCTGCCGTGCCGGGTGGAGTATCCACCTGGTTGCCTACAAGACTGATCTTCACTTCACCTGAGAGCTGTGCCTGCACCAGCGCCAAGCTGGTATAAAACAACTAACTGTTCCAGCCGAGGATCAGTCACCAACTGACCAGCCAAGACATCTCCACTCCAGCTCTTCAGCTTTCTTCACGTGGCTGACTTCCCCGGCTGCCTTCGTCCTGCCTGGACCACCGTCGCCGCCTGCTAGAGCCGCCTTGCCGTCCTGTACAGACTAACATTGCAGCTGCCTGGCGACGCCCTAACATCCCGCCCGGACCAGCATTGCCGCCCATCTTGAGCCGCCCTGCCTGGACTAGCATTGCGGTCTGATAGGGCTGACCTGCCGTCCTGCTTGGACCAGCATTGCCGCACACCTCGAGCCATCCTAGTGCCATTCTTGGGCCAATGCGGCTTACATACCTGAACCGTTACCGGCCTACTGTATCGCCTCTACATTCAAATAAAATTGAAAAGTTATTTTGTTGTGTTATCATTGTCGCCCTGAGCCCCTTTAATACGCTCCTCCAGTCATGATAGTAGTACCGTAGAGACATTTTCTATTACTGGGAAGTGGTATCAATAAAATTTAAATAATTTGATTTTTTTTATAAATATTAGTAGATATTATTTTACAAATACTAAAACATTTCACGACTTCCTGGCAGGAGCTCCATGGTCCCCGAGGGGGTTGCTCCCCCTAGTTTGAGAAGCACTGCTCTAGTCTAATGTTATATCTGATATGCAGGATGGGTACCATGGCTTACTAAAAGTAGTGGATATGATACAATAATACAATTTTGTGTACGCTGGTTTACCTGGAGTCCTTAAGTTGACTGCAGAGAACTTCTTATTATATTGTCGACCTAATTTTATAAATACAGTCATGTAATATTACTTCTGGATAAATTTCACCGCTTGAGATTCAAAGTACAGGAAAACCTCGTTTAGCACAATTATTTCAACCTGTAATTTCCTCATGCTAAGCGAAATTGTGTAAATCTAAAACAATAATCAATAGGATTAATTCTAATTGATTCACCGTGATAGTTCGAAAAAAATTACAGCATATAAGTTATATTAGAGGCTAAAAATATCGAATTATAAAAACAATGCAAAAATGTTTTACTGAATAAATACATAATTAAATGATAAAGTAGTTTTTTTTGCTAAATATGGAGTAATGATGTTTGAATAGAGTTTGACTTTTTGCTTTCATCATATAATTTTTGATAGCTGGCAATTATTTTGTCCAAATTTCGTCACTCTTTCCATAATTGGGTCTGCATCAAATAATATTGCCTTTATGCGCTCGATGGGATCGAATGCTCACTCGAGTTCTTTTGCATTTAACCTGTACACCGCGTTAAAAATCAAATTCCACGAATCCTGTGCGCGGCACAATTTCGGCGTTTTTTAATTTCTAAGTTTAAACGCGTATTTTGTTTAGAATCACTGATATTTGATTACACCACCAAGTAAACATGACATTCAAGTAATTTTCTGATACTAAATAATAGTCATTACTCTTAAGGAGACTCATTAAATAAAGGAGATAAACTAAATATTACGTAAAATACACAAAGGAATGCTACAGATCAGATCACAGGCGTTTGTGCTTCCCGCGAGGAACACGTTAAGAACCTGAAGTATAAACGAGCTATCGGAAGCCAATTGCCAGCAGCAAATAAACATCTGTACTTCTCCCTTAACCCTCTTTAAATGCGAGGCGTTTCTTTACTACATTGTAACAAGTGATGTACCATAAATATGATGGCCAGATAAAGATAAGAAGCCTTTATCAACAGCAAAGGGGGAATTGAATCTAAAAAATAAACTTGTCTATTTGGCGAAATATGTACGGTGTCATCCATTTTGAACTGTTAGAACTAATCAAACGATTAATACAGACGTTTATTGTCAACAGCTTTCACATTTAAACTTAGCATTGATTAAGAAACATTCCCGATTAGTGGATATCAAAAAGGTTTTGTTTCACCGTGATAATGCTAGATCGATCACGGCACGGACAATAAATAATTAAAGACTTTAATTGGGATCTCCTGCCTCAACCACCTTACTCATCAGATATTGCCCCAAGTGGCTAACATTTATTTCTGTCCCTTCAGAATTTTATATCGGAAAAAAAATTAAACAATAAAGATGAAGTTGAAAAAGAAACTTGCAATTTTTTTACTTTCAAAACCTTCATATGTTGATAATGAAGGTAAATATATCATTGAATAAAATAGGAAAATGTGTTTTATTTGCAGTTTTTACATTCAAAACCTTCATATGTTGATAATGAAGGTAAATATATCATTGAATAAAATAGGAAAATGTGTTTTATTTGCAGTTTTTACATTCAAAACCTTCATATGTTGACAATGAAGGTAAATATATCATTGAATAAAATAGGAAAATGTGTTTTATTTGCAGTTTTTACATTCAAAACCTTCATATGTTGATAGTGAAGGTAAATATATCATTGAATAAAATAAGAAAATGTGTTTTATTTGCAGTTTTAAATTTTTTTTAAATATGCACAAATTTATGGACTTACCTTACAAAAATATTAAGTTAAAAAGTGCTCAGTAACTTTTAACCGACTTAGATAATATAAATTTATTAAATAATACAAATATACATTCACTTACCGATAATTCCATCTCAAACTATAAATAATTTTAATACTGTTGTTCTGAAGTACCTACAAAGTACATAACTTATTTCACAAATTCACTTTACGGGCTTTTCAACTAGTTAATGTTTCGATAATTTAATTATAGTAAATTTTTTGAGCAATTGAGTATTCTATTGATGATATATCTAAACCTCATTGTGTTAAAAAGTGCTCTCGATTCATTGTTGATCTAAGGTAGTTCTTAGTTAATTTTAATTTGCTAAAGCCATACTCAGCTGAAGCCATTGAAACTGTTCTCAACATTATTTTAGATAATTGGATATGAAATTGTAAGGCTCTATTTATGAATTATGTTGAAGAAGTCTTAGAAAAGTATTGTTTGATGCAGATTCTGAATACAGAAATGCAGGGTTGTAGAGTAGGCAAAAGAAAATGTTTGACTCCAACTCCAGTTGTAGTACATATATTGCTTACCATGTATTTACTTAATTACATTGTAATTTGTTTTATCAAACACTATCAGGAGTATCGCTGGCAAAACCCTTCGTGAAAGAGTACGAAACACAGAAATCAGAAGGATGTGCGAAGTTGAAGATATTGTCAGATGGGGACGACAGAGAAGAAGGTTCTGGAACGAACACGTATCCAGAATGGCGAAACCAAGAGCCGTAAGAATGGCCAAGGACAGTAACCCCCAAGCAAGCAGACCTCCAGGACGACCTCCCAAAAGATGGAGACAGCTGGCAGTCGACGTCACAAGAGGGAAACAATGATGCAGGACCATAACAGGCCAACAGGCCTAAAATAAGAAGAAGAAACACTATTTATTCCACTTTTTGTAACGGTATAACCCTACCGGTTTCAAGGCTTTCACCTCAGAGTCTTGTTTGTGCTCCCCCTGATGATAAGGTGAAACCTTGAAACCGGTAGGGTTTTTTTTTTCACCAACCACAAAGATTTCAACCAACCAGAAAGATGTTTTTATAGGTCCTAAGTGTTAACCAGACTGGAATCTGGGTTCTAGCGGGGATCAAAGCCCCAACCTCCGGATCGGCAGACAAGTGTCTTACCACCAGGCCACGGAGGTCGTCATATATTTGTAACGGTATAACCCTTAGGTTATACCGTTACAAAAAGTGGAATAAACAGTGTTTGATAAAAACAAATTACAATGTCTTTAAACCTCCACAATGTTAATGCTTTAACTATAAACAATATATACTTAATTACATGGTGTAACTATTGGGTGTTAACATAAATTGTGTCCGTTTTTTACCAATTTAAAAATGAGCACCAAAAGTAAAACAAAATGCTAAAGGTTATACGTCATTCGAAAGAAAATTTTCTGCTCTATAAGATATTGTGTTTGTTTTTACGTTACATATATTATATTATTTGATTTCAAGCCTTCAAAATGGAATGTCAAGTAGACGAAAGTGAGCATTTTCGACACCTCCTTCTGTTCGCGTTCAATCGAGGGAATAAAGCTGCTCGCAATATTTGCGAAGTGTACGGTAAAGATGCTATGAATGAAAGGACAGCTCGTCGATGGTTTTTTTGCGTTTCAAAGACGGTAATTTCGACCTGAAAGACATGGAGCGTTCCGGACAACCAATGGACTTCGATGAGGACCGCTTAAACCATATTATTCATGAAGATCCCCTTCAAACCACCGTCGAATTGGCTGAGCAGATGAATTGTAGTCACATGACTGTATACCGCCATCTTAAATCAATGGGAAAAGTCCAGAAGTTCGGCGCTTGGGTTCCACATGTTTTGAGTGAAAACAACAAAAATCAACATTCGACAATTTCTGCTGGTTTGCTCGTGTGTCGCCGAGCTACTCATGGCCACAAGCAAAGGTTCCATAACCGCATCATTACTGGTGATGAAAAATGGTTTGAAAATGGTGATGAAAAAAAAAATGGTGATGAAAAATGTTTGAAGGGGATCTTTATGAATAATATGGGTCAAGTGGTCTTCATCGAAGTCCACTGGTCGTCTGGAACGCTCCATGTCTTTCAGGTCGAAATTACCGTCTTTGAACGCAAAAACCATCGACGAGCTGTTCTTTCATTCATAGCATCTCCACCGTACACTTTGCATCAAATAAAATAAAATATGTAACGTAAAAGCAAACACAATATCTTGTAGAGAAGAAAATTTTCTTTCGAATGACGTATAACCTTTACCATTTTGTTTTACTTTTGGTGCTCATTTTTAAATTTGAAAAAAAAACGGACACAACCTATGTTAACACCTAATACTTAATTACATGGCGTAACTACTTAAATGTAGGTTTTTCATAAATAATGTCTACGAGGATTCCTTATCATACTACACGCTATTTGTACTAAATGGTACATATGTAGTTCATAATGTAATTTATGTAGCAAATAAGTTTTAAAAAATGTAAAAGAGTCGAATTTAGAATAGCATCACCCGACTCAGACTCCATAAAAAACTAACCGACTCCACAACCCTGTTAAATTGTCTCAGGTTATTGATATAAGAAAATTGTTTTTTTTTTGTTTGTTCAACGAAGCTCCAACTCTTTTATTTGTTTATTCAACGAAGCTCCAACTCTTTTATTTGTTTGTTCAACGAAGCTCCAACTCTTTTACTTGTTTGTTAAACGAAGCTCCAACTCTTTTATTTGTTTATTCAACGAAGCTCCAACTCACCCTCCCATTGTTCCGCTCCTGGTTGCAATGGAGTATATGCATCAATAAGTAAAAAAAAAAGCATTAAGTCGCATTAAATATTCTACTCTTGAGGGTCTCATTCTTTATCAATTTCTATAAAGGAATGATATTCTACGCAATGGTATCAGACAGAAATGATTAATTTGTTTATATGAGTTATCTTAAATGACTGCCAATCTCTAGAAAATCCTATAAAATTTAAATTTATCAAAATATCATATGTATTCTTTAAATCTGTACCTCTTTGGTACTTCTTTATTCATTTAAGCAAGTTTGTTTTTTAAATGTATTTGAGGTACCTATCTTTTCATGTATATGTGGTACTCATGTGGGAAACCAAACACTGGAAACGTAAGTCCTGCGAAGTAGACCATGAGGCCTAAAGAAGCAATGGAAGGATAGTATTAACCAAGACATGAGCAATCTAAATCTGACAACGAAGATGGTATTGAACAGAGCACTATAGAGAAGTGACTCTTAACGCAGACCCCAAATAAAAGAGAAAATGCAGATGTAGTATACCAGGTCTGTACCTATGAAACCGGATTTTTTTTATAGAAAATACACATGTATGAAAATGGTAAAAAACCTTTTATTCAAAGTATTGCCCATTGCTAGCTACATATCTTTCCCATCTCTCGGGCAATTTGTGGATGCCACGCCAAAAAACATCTTGCCCTTTTGAGGTAAACCAATCATCGATCCATTTTCGTAAGAAGTGAACCGCTGCTCAGCAAGTGCGTGTCCTATCGATGTTTCGGTTTTCATTCAG
The DNA here is from genome assembly GCA_949825065.1 of Odontocerum albicorne. Taxonomy (NCBI): domain Eukaryota; kingdom Metazoa; phylum Arthropoda; class Insecta; order Trichoptera; family Odontoceridae; genus Odontocerum; species Odontocerum albicorne. Next base: position 32,591,127 of record OX463851.1, read on the forward strand.
TTCATGTAGAACCTATTTTCCCACCTTCTGGATCTTTCCCATGGCTTTCAAACGTATGGAGACAGCTTCCCGTGTCACATTTAATTGATCCGCGAGTTATTTTGTGTTTATATTTATCAAAGATTTTTTGTGTTTATATTTATTTGGAAGACGATGACGCTCAAACACAACAGTGTTTGAGCGTCATCGTCATCCAACAATGCTTGCAATTCGGTGTCTTCAAACTTTCTCGGTGGTCTTCCACGTTCTTCGGTTCTCATGTCAAAACCACCACTTTTGAATTTTTTAAAGCACTGTAATTTACCAAGAGCATGCTCACCGTAAGCATCGACAAGCATTCGATGTGATTCTGCAGCAGTTTTCTTTAAATGGTAACAGAAAATAAATGCTGTCCGCAAATCACAGTTTTCAGGCACAAAAACAGACATGTTCAACGCTATGAAAACATATGTAGTTGTATTAAATTTGCATTGTTGTGAGTTAAAAATCTATGATAAATATAAACACAAAAAAAAGGCACCAACAACAAGATTTGACAGTCACTACATTGACAACTAGAGCCATCTATAAGCAAATTCCGGTTTCATATGTACACACCTGGTATATCTTGGTTTTATATATGAAAGACAAATAGTCGACCCATTGCCCTTCTTTTGCCACATTTGTACAGTATTCTGTAACATATCTGCATTAATGTAGTACACATAGAAGTTCATGTCCAGAAGATAATATTGTCTTCAGCTCATTTGATCGAACTTTCGAATTGAAAACAAGAGTACGCACATAACTCTGTGTCCGTAAAGCTACGGTTTCCTAAGAAAGCGGGTTCCTTATATAGCGCACGTTACATGACGTGATGCTGGCGCGCCGCCAGACGGCAGAAATGAGAACCCACAACTGTCAGTTGGAAACATTATTCCACATATTTTGTTTCAACTGGGCTTTCCTATAGTATTTGCTCTTCACATTATATCTTTAAAGCTTCACTATTTCTTACAAAATCAATCAATATTTC